>JASCZW010018851.1:0-14718 GCA_034211315.2 Aedes japonicus | reverse complement strand
AAGTTTTAGACAATTGTTGGTGCTATATGGAGAAAAGTATGCACGGTAAAAAAAGTTTGGTTTTTGTGTTTTGAACTAAAATATAGATTTTTCCTTAAAAGTGACCTGTCAATAATTTTTTAATTATTCTTATGTTATAGCTGACTTAAAATGCTATCTAGCGCACAGTGAGTTGTTCTGGAGAAAAATAGGATACAATGAAAAAAAAAATTAATAAAAAATTACAATTTTCAAAAAAGCTATTAAGAAAAGTCAAAAAGTTTGTCATCCTAATTTTATGGAAGTACATCAAATTTGCAAGCAAAAAGTTCTTCGGTAACATTTTTCTTAGATGCACCGTTTAGAAGATATTACTGATTTAATATTGATTTTTTTGATAACTTAATAAGTTTTGGCCCTTTTCGGATGTACTCCGTGTTTTTAAGTTTCAAAAGTATTTTTTTCGGAAAGATTGAAAAATTTTGAGTTCAAATGACACTGACAGCTTAAAGATTCGAGTGAAATTCTCTGCCTTAAAAGTATTTTGAAAAAACAAGTTACAAAATCCCACTATCCAGGAACAATGATTTCTTCAAGTGATTTTTGGTGCGTTGTGCTGAAAACGTGCTAACAAGTATTAGATACAGGTAATTTGATACCAGTTAGCTGTACTACGTACAGTTGGTGATTGTAAACATGGTCTTTGTTGGAACTAGTCCACCATGGCCACGCTGGCCATAACGAGGCTAGCTCCGTCGATGACCGTTTCTTAATAATAAACAAAAAGAACGCAGTCTTAGTTCCATCAAACTAGACGGCTGCCGACTGATACCTCAATCAACAACCGCCGCACTCTATATTCATTCCAGGTATATACAATTTATCTTCTTCAATAACAATATACCTATGCCAGCAAATCTACCTCTGCTCCAACTCTCCAAACTCGTACCTGAAGGTTCGACGATACCTGAGCGTTCAACTCCACAATCAGGTTTGATGTACTTTTCTTAATAGCTTTTTTTGAAAATTGTAATTTTTTTTAATTTTTTTTTCATTGTAACCTATTTTTCTCCAGAACAACTCACTGTGCACTAGATAGCATTTTAAGTCAGCTATAACATAAGAATAATTAAAAAATTATTGACAGGTCACTTTTAAGGGAAAATCTATATTTTAGTTCAAAACACAAAAACCAAATTTTTTTTACCGTGCATATTTTCTCCATATAGCACCAACAATTGTCTAAAACTTCGCCCAAGACACCAAACCAATCGGACAAACCGTTTCCGAGATACAATTTTTTGAAGATATCATGTGCATTTTTCATAGGCCCTTCTCATAAGTAAGGCTAGATTCAAAATGGCGAACCAAGTATGCAAAACGGCGTTTTTCTTCCCCAAAAACTTGTATGCAAGGTTTCATGCAAATCAAAAAATACAAAAAATAAAAGCTGGAAAAAATTCCCACTTGTTCGTGGAATCGCTCTAGTGCAACTAGGGTGAAGCGCTACCTCGGCAACGAAGCAATTTCCGTCAATTTTTTGACATATTTAATTCAAACGATTTGACGTTCAAGACGTTTGATCCGAATACGGCTGACTGACAGCGAAAAATTGATGGGAATCGGTCCACTGCCAAAGTAGTGCTCCAGCCTATTGATAGAAATATCAGATCGCATTTGTATTACTTAAATATAATGATGGTCGAACTACCTGATACGTTGATTACTTCAAGCAGCCGCAGCAGGTCTAGAAGAAATGAAACTTTTTGATAAAGGCAAATTAGACAAAAATAGGACAGGGACCCTAGAAGATATTAAAACGAAATTAATCGACAACTTGTATGTAAATTTTCAAGTTAAAATACGTTAACAATCGCTTGATCACTAGCGTTGTGTAATTCACTTAGTGCTTACGGATGTGGCGAAGTTGTGGCATCTACTACATGCCAAAATATCATGCCAACGCACAGTGATTCCAAGGCGGAAAAAAGTAAAAAATCGACTTTCTCATTTGTACAATAAATATATTTTTATAATTTTGTACACTATTTTAAATTTCTTTTTCCAAAATTTTATGGAGATTGGATGAGAATTGTGCTCTCTTCAATTTTTCAAAGTATGGGACCTACGTGGTCGTGATTTTTTGCTCCCATATAAAATGTATGGAGAATCGGAAAAAAAACTTCAACTAAATATTCAAATGGCAGCACACACACGCACATACACCACAATAGGCTTATTTTGAAGTTTTTTTTTGCCCGCTTTTCGAAAATCTAGGTTTTATCTTGCGCAAACTTGCGCAATTATGGTTCCGGGAGCCCATACGTCGTGATCTCATACGTCGTTTTGTAAATTTATTGGAATTGGTTTACTGGTTCCGGAGATATCCCCGAGGAATTGGTCCATTTCGGACTTAGATAAAAACCCATTATGTGACACCTCAAATTAAATGAGAATTCAGAAGTTAGTTCAATGGCAATGATATTACGAGTCCAGAACCACAGTGGTCACATCCGGGTTGATGTTCCGGCAACTCCCAGGAATGTGGCCAGATTCAACTTTCGGGTCAAAACTCATGATGCGACACGTCAAATAACATGAGAACTAAAAATAAGTACAATGCACTATGGTCCAGATCACGAATTTACGAGGAAACATGCTCCCAGCGCCTAAACTTGAAACTTTACAGCAAAGTGATGTTCCACAACATGGTTTGTATTATCAAGGTCCATTTTTTTATGTTAATTAAAATTAAGGTGGTCCCCATTTTCACGGAAATACAAAACCTAACTTTTTAATTTGCAGAAATAGACGTTTACATACTTAAGCAAAGTTGTAGCTCAAAAAATTTCATGGAATTTTTATTTATAAATTTTTTTTATAGCTTAAAAATTGACCGATTTAGAGCAATTTTCTCTCATCAACTTAGGGTGTACCATAAAAAATTGATTTTTTTGCCCTTACTTTTTTATTTCAATTCCCACCGTTAAGTTGTGTTCGGACAAGTTTTAGAACTTTTAAAGACGCCTACTTTGGTATACAAACTTTGCCGCTAGCTTCAATAAATCAATAGTTATTGAAGTTTTTCTTTAAAGAATACGCCCTTTTTAAATGTTGATTTTTATGATTGGGGCAAACACAAAAAAATTTAAAGACATCATTTAAAAGGACAATTTATATTGTTCAACATATGTGAAAACTAGAGATATGTTATTTCTGTATCTTGAGAAAATTACATTTGAATCTGGGATGGTTTTAGAAGAAAAACTTCTATAACTCTTGATTGGTTAAAGCTAGCGGCAAATTTAATACTTAAAAATACGCGCCTTAAAAAGTTCTACAACTCGTATGAACAAAACTTTACAATGAAAATTGAAATAAAAAAGTTAGGACAGATAAACTTTTTTTATGGCACACCCTAAGTTGACGAGGGAAAAGTTGCTATAAATGGTCAATTTTCAAGCTAAAAAAAAAAATCTTAATAAAAATTCCATGAAATTTTCTGCGCTACAATTTTGCCCAGGAATGTAAACGTCTATTTCTGCAAATAAAAAAGTTAGTTTTGCATTTCCGTAAAAATGGGGACCACCCTAATTTTAATCAACATAATAAAATATTAATACGTTTTTATTTCAAGTTTCACCACCATTTTTTTTAAGGTTAGAGCAACTTTTCCCTCGTCAACTTAGGGTGTACCATAAAAAAGTTTATCTGTCCTAACTTTTTTATTTCAATTTTCATTGTTAAGTTTTATTCGTACGAGTTGTAGAACTTTTTAAGGCGCGTATTTTGATATATTAACTTTGCCACTAGCTTCAAACAATCAATAGTTATTGAAGTTTTTCTTCTAAAACCATCCCAGATTCAAATGTAATTTTCTCAAGATACAGAAATAACAAATCTCTAGTTTTCACATATGTTGAACAATATAAATTGTCCTTTTAAATGACATCTTTAAATTTTTTTGTGTTTTCCCCAATCATAAAAATGAACATTTAAAAAGGGCGTTTTCTTTAAAGAAAAACTTCAATAACTATTGATTTATTGAAGCTAGCGGCAAAGTTTGTAAATCAAAGTAGGCGTCTTTAAAAGTTCTAAAACTTGTCCGAACACAACTTAACATTGGGAATTGAAATAAAAAAGTAAGGGCAAAAAAATCAATTTTTTATAGTACACCCTAAGTTGATAAGAGAAAATTGCTCTAAATCGGTCAATTTTTAAGCTATAAAAAAAAATTATAAATAAAAATTCCACGAAATTTTTTGCGCTACAACTTTGCTCAAGTATGTAAACGTCTATTTCTGCAAATTAAAAAGTTAGGTTTTGTATTTTCGTGAAAATGGGGACCACCTTAATTTTAATTAACATAAAAAAATGGACCTTGATAATACAAACCATGTTGTGGAACATCACTTTGCTGTAAAGTTTCAAGTTTAGGCGCTGTGAGCATGTTTCCTCGTAAATTCGTAATCTGGACCACAGTGCAATGGTGAGGATATGAAGATTCCAGGACCACAATGACCACATCCGGGTTCGTATTCCTAGTATACCAGGGAAGTAATAAAGGGTCTGATCTCATAATAAGTGGATCAATTGAGGTTTGTATTTTCAAATAAATGTACATGTAATTAACATGTAACGAATTCACTTCTTCCTTTCTTCCTTAACCTTTCAAGCTTATTGCTTTCGCTTGTTGTTTCGGACTTTGCTTGTTGTTACTAAACTTCAAACCCCATCCCCCCCTAGAGCATAAATTGTACATGGCCCTTCAAAGTTCAGTGACACGATTTTTGATAGTCTCGTGGGATTGTGGCTCATCTCTAGATCCCGAGGTTCATGGTTCGAATCCCGATTGCAACTGTGAAGAAAATTTTTCTACGATCATTTTTTCCATTAAATAATCGTATGAAATGTGCAATAGTATCTTCTGGCAAATTTCCATACGATATTTCTATGATTTCCTCTTGTTTTTTTTTGTCAGTGTATTCCCTTCTTTTGTTATAATAGTAAAAAGGATGAAAACGCATATTGGAATTAATCATTACAATCAATAAAATGACTTAACATACATCGTCTGATTTTTCTTATTTGAAATATACATGAAAATTGTAGTCGCCATTAAATTACTAAAAATTCATCATTGATAATAAAAATAAGATTTAATTTTTCTATGCACATTTTTTTCTGAATTCTTAAAAGGGTGATACGGTCAAAATTTGGTCAAGGGAAAACGCGTGTAAATCGGTGAAATCGTTTATTTAAAAAATCAAATTAAATTTCTTTTTCAAGTTCAATTACTATAAAATTCAGAAAAAATATTCCGTTAGGCTTCCGCTTTTCCAAATCCGAATTGCCGGGCCTTACGCTTGACCCCTGCCATCAGATTTTGTACAGCCACCTTGTCCACCTTCTTCGCCTCAGAAAGCCAGTTTGCCTTGAACTGCTGCTCGTCCTTAGCAGTTTTTTTGGTCTTCTTTAGGTTCCGCTTGACAATAGCCCAGTATTTCTCAATTGGGCGGAGCTCTGGCGTGTTGGGAGGGTTCTTGTCCTTGGGAACCACCTGCACGTTGTTGGCGGCGTACCACTCCATGGCCTTTTTACCGTAATGGCAAGATGCCAAATCCGGCCAAAACAGTACGGAACAACCGTGTTTCTTCAGGAAAGGCAGCAGACGTTTATTCAAACACTCTTTCACGTAAATTTCTTGGTTGACAGTCCCGGAAGCTATGAAAATGCTGCTTTTCAAGCCACAGGTACAGATGGCTTGCCAAACCAGATATTTCTTTGCGAACTTTGACAGTTTCGTGTGCTTGAAAATATCTGCTACCTTTCCCCTTCCTTTTGCCGTATAAAACTCCTGTCCCGGAAGCTGCTTGTAGTCGGCTTTGACGTAGGTTTCGTCGTCCATTACCACGCAGTCAAACTTCGTCAGCATCGTCGTGTACAGCCTCCGGGATCGCGCTTCGGCCGTCGTATTTTGTTTATCATCGCGATTTGGAGTCACTACCTTCTTGTAAGTCGATAGTCCGGCTCGTTTTTGGCTCGATGCACGGTTGTAGACGATACACCCAGCTTATTTGCGGCATCTCGGAGATAGGTTAGGGTTTCGCTTGAAACTACCGGCAACTCTCTTTGTCGTCTCAGCGGCTTCCGGTTTTCGATTTCCCCCGATCCAGACTTCCTGGCTGTCGACAAACGTTCCCAAACACTTTGAATTACATTTGTAACGGTTGGTTGGCAACTTTTAGCGATTTTGCCAACTTTGCGTGCAGTAGCTCGGATTTTCGCGATGCGCGAGCAAAATTTTGATACGCTGCTCTTCTTGCTTGGACGGCATTTTGACAACTGAAGAGTGAATTCCAAAATCAAAATAGGAGCAACATTCTACACACACACCTTCAAAATGAGGGGTGTTCAGGTTTTTAAATGCAAAATTGAAGAAATACGTCAAGTTGATATTGACCAAATTTTGACCGTATCGCCCTTTATTTTATTTATGCAGAAAAAATTGAAAATCGGTCCAAATCTTAAGAACTATAAATTTGTCTAAAATTTAGTTTTGGACCACCCTATCTCTAAAATCGGAACAGAAAAACAATTACAGTCATATATACTTTTCGAAAACCAACTAACTTACCAAATGTTGCTGAAATTCTAAGACCCACATTTCTAAGTGTGCATAGATTGTTATCCACGTCGTTTTACTTACATTTTATGTACAAATGGTTTCTGAAAAAATCTATCATTGCTTTGGGTCGAGACAAATTAATTTATCATTTTTTGGCCAGTATCACGGTATATGATGTGGCCTAAGACGACAATTTAAATGCATGCATATTTGAAATCAGCGACCCAAAATTACTTGGAAACACATAGTTAAACCATGTAAAATCCATTTTTAGACTTTTTCCGCCTTTTTGTATGGGATGGAATCACTATGCGACCGTCACCACACGCCACCCGATATTAACACATTTTGACGTGCTATTAAGGCCTGTTCGCAACAAAATCTGGACACCCCTAAATACGTATTGTCTCTGAGAAAATACTACATCACACGCGTGAAATATTTCGCAGACTGATGAACGTGTATGTCTGTTTACTGTGAAAAATCAATTTTTGGTGAAGCATTTAGATCGAAGATGAAGTCAGAAGAAGAGCAAGTGCGAAAAGCAGTTCGACATGGAGTTTTCATGAGGGCCAATGTCGCAAACGTAAACAATGGCTTCTACCGCAAATTTCTTGAAAATGCAAACTCGCTCAAGTAAACTACCACTTCTATTGTAAAGGGGAACTCGTCTTCTGTACAATCATCGTGGTTATTCACTATGATTAAGTTAGCATTCTCGAGAAATTTTTGAAAGAAGCCATTGTTTAAGTTTGCGACATTGGCCCTTATGAAAACTCCATGTCGAATTGGTTGCGGTCGCAATGAGCATCCCGATCTGTCAGCAAGAAAAGTTGCAAAAGCTTGATTTTGCACTGTCCATAACGTTCTTAAATCTTTCAATACACGTTTGAAAATAGCCAGGAAGGCTGGGAGCGGAACAAAAACGGATCTCAGGAACCACCAGAAGGACGCGAAGGAGAAGCAAAAATTGCAGAAAAGATCAGATCTTTCAGTACGTACTGTGGCTTGAAAAATAAAGATGTCCCTAAGTTTCGTGCAAACTTCCAAGCACCGGCAAGATATGAAGTCGTTCAAGGTGTACCGAACCGTAATGATAAACAGAATGTTTACGGCTTCCTGTGTGATAATGGAATTTGAAACTTATGTGCTGGAAGACTTTAAGCATTTCCCCGGAATGTTTTAAAGGTGTACGGAATCAATTTACAACACACCACATATATTCTGCAAAATTCGCCCGTTCAACCAATCATTTTCAAACGTTCATGGAGTAAGACAGAACTGGTTATACATATTTTCCATGTTTGTTTCATCCAATTTCAATTCCATATCCAAATGCACGAACCTTCTTCTCAACACTACTCATAAAGTCCTGTACAACCTTTGGACCAACTTTTTTTGCGTTTCAATCCATTTTTTCTTCAAATCTTCCTCCGATTTCAATTCCTTAGGATGCTTCCAAGTGCCTGGTTCACGATGGCCCAGTACTTTTCAATTGGCCTCAGTTTCAGTACGTTCGGGGGGTTGAGATGCTTCGGCACGAAATTGACCTCCTAAGCCTTGTACCGCTCTATAACCTCTTTCGAGTAATGACACAAGGCTAAATCCGGCCAGAAAATCGTAGGACTTTCGTGTGACCTCAGAAGTGGAAGTAGACGGTTTTGGAGGAATTCCTTTAGGTACACCTGCCGTTCCAGTTGTCACGAATGGGGTGCTCCGGTGTCCACGCGAGCAAATTGCCGGCCAAATCATACATTTTTGGCAAATTTTGACATTTTCTGCTTTCTAATGTCCTCAGGGACATCGAATTTATGATAAGCAGTGAAAAACTGGAGCCCCGGAAGCTGCCGGAAGTCTGCATTTACATACGTCGCATCATCCATAACGAGGCAATGTGGTTTCGTCAACATCTGGGTGTAGAGCTTCCGTGCTCGTGTTTTACCTACCGGTTTCTGCCGTTCATCGCGATTAGGTGCCTTTTGGACTTTGCACGAGTGTAGTCTTTCACAAAAAGTAAATTTTATTTTCTAGTTTGAATACTTATATTTTTGTGACCCTAACATTGGCTGTCAAACCAAGTCGGTTTCTACACTGAAATTCAGAACAACTGTAGAAAATGATGAACTTTTAAATAAACATAAGAACTTTATTTTTTCAAAGTATTTAAGTGATGTATCCTGAAATGATAAATAATACTACATAAAAGAGATACTCAACTCATTTTTTGTGTTCGAATGAAAAAGTATCGATACTAAAAAATTCGATAAAATTGGAGAATCGATTTTAATGGTACAATTTGAATCGATTTTCCGATATCAATACTTAGGCAAAATTTGCCCAATGCTATTTCAAATACTAAATGGGCCACACCTTATTCTTACACTGAACCAAATAATCTTATGAATTTCATAAGGTTCAACTTATGAACGATGCTTTGGAATTTCATAAGGCTGACTTATGAAAGGATTTTGTTTCACCCGACGTTGTTCTTGTACGCCTTTAAGCTTTCCTGGTTGCAAGTGTTGATATATACTAGTGGGCAAGTAACTGGACCCACAACCTCAACGTTCAAGGTTCGAATCCAGGTTGCTCCATATTTTAATTTTTTCAACATCATTATATTTCATAACATAAATTTATGAAATTCATTCTGATTCCTTATAGCAAATAATCATAATCTAATCTTATGAATATTGACAGTTTATTTCGCTGAGTGTAGCATAAAATCATCTAGGTTCGTAAGAGGAGTTCAATTTAAAAAAAAAAACAAATTAATCAAGTTTACCTTGCTAGGTGACAGCTTCATTCTCCGCGTCCCATTCAAGTAACAGTTTTTTACGATGGTAATAATATAAGCTGTTTTTTTATTGTTTTTGATAAATCCATTTTTTGCTGTTACATCTCGTCAAACTTGGAGCACAACACCAGATCACTCTTCATATGTCAACAATCGTTTTGACATTTTTTAAAGTGTTACTCAGAACTAAACGTAATGCACTTTAAAAAGTAGGAAAGTAGTTCAAAATAAATGTATAGTGAACTTTTGCGCTAATTACAAGGACGCCCGGAAAAAAATAAACCATTGCCTTCACGGTATGAACTGTTGGTTCACCATATAATGTATAAGATACAATATAGTATATTGTATTTGAATAAACATTTAAAATTTTTCTTATTGTCAATACCATACAGAAACTCCACTTTTTTGTAACTATCAAATATATTGTTTTACATATGTTTGAGGCTTTTCGAACATAAAAATGCTGTGCATTTAAAAATTACTTCAAAAATCTTCACTTTTTATAAAAAATGCGGAACCAGTACAGAACAGCTGAAAGTCTCAATAATAAAAGAAGTAGATATTTATTAAAACAATTTATTCGTACTTAAGAACTATGTCACCTAGTCAACCCACGGTACATAATTAATTATCCTTATGAACATTTTGTTAGACGCAAAGATTCTTACGCATTTTTTAACTGAGTCATTTACTCTAACAAGAACTTTTTATTTGTTACCGTACCACTTATGAGCTCTTGTTCTTTTTGAATAGATATTAAGTTTAACAATCCAATAGAAATTCGAATTTGAAGACAATATGCGCTGAATAACTCCATACATAATTTCACCATTCACATTCATAGTAAAAGTTGCATCGTCAGAATTTATTACGGAAGATTTTTTTCTGACTTAAACGTATATCTGTTCCAAATCAATAGATTTAGTTCGTCAAATGTTTGATTAGAGATATGTTCTTCTAGTGTTCTTATCAGGTAATTACTAATGCTCACATTGTTGTTTATACATTTACTTTTTTGTTTGTTTTTACTTAGAGATTTACAAAACTCTCTCGCGCTATCATTTTTTATTGAGTTTAGGTCACTACTATCTTTGTTTTGTAATAAAACACATCGACTTGCAATTTGGATGACTGGTTGCTTCGGACCCTTAATAAACTTTTTCAAAACTCCATTCATATCTTCGAAGCAAAAAGAGAAAATGCCCACAATGGGCCAAAATTTCTTACGCAAGATGACATGTGCAGGAGTAAATGTACATTGTATTTCATCTCATCTATACCGTATAACATTTCACAATCCTGAACGAATACCTTTAATAATCTTTCGCTCTCTACAATATCGTCTTCGCTGAGAGTTGAATTTAAAAGTTTTCCTATTGCCAGCACTAACAACTGAAAATGATCGTAGTAACTCCTCTCTAAAAACTCTTTCAGACAAACGGAGCTATAGATTAATAACCAATTCTGCCATTCATTTGCTTTCCAAGTCTTTCTATCTGAAATTTTACGAGGCGACCTTGAGCATTCTTGAAACGAGCGTATAGATAACATAATATTGTCTATTTTTCCAATGTGCCGTTTTATACAATATCCATTAGTACTGTATTCAAACTAGAGTCCACAGAACTGTTTACAAACACCAAGAAAAACCGCGTGCATGTAATCAACTGGGCAGTTGTTGATGATACCAAAATAAGGAATCAGAAGTAAATTTAATACCCCTTTGATTCCGTTTACAGGTACGCCACGTTTATTGAACAAATCCATCGCCCTAACAGTGTCCTGATGATTTCTGTTATGCACTTCTAGATATTTGTAACGAATTTGATTACTTTCTGTTAAATAACCTGGATGTAAACAGAAACTACACGCTTCGTATCCATTGAATTGCTTTATTTGCTGCAGTTTACAGCGCGCCACACTGTCAACACAACAGCAAATAGTGATAATTTTGCAGGATATCTTATCAAATAAACGCAAACCATCGTACGCTAGAGTTTGTAGTTGTTCCAAAAATGGCTTCATAAATACATCGAGATCAGGTTCACTATTTGACAACCAAAGTCCTGCAACTATGATGTTTTTCCTCAAAAACCTTAGCTCTGGTGGTAGATTATTAATTGTTACTAATATGGGCCACAATGACTTTTTAATATTAGAATTAAATGAAGTTTTTTCAGAAGCAGATAATTTATCATCTCCATGCAAAGCGCTAGGAGCGGACAGTAATTTTATTGCTAGAACAAATAGACATGAAGAGAAAGCGTATTGATAGATCCGTAAGAGAACGGCAGGCTTTTGAAATTGAATAGATGTAAGTTTGAAAACGAGCGGAGGGCATTTGAACGGTAGTATACGATCAGGCACATAACCCTTTGTCATACTACCCTATGCAGGATAGGCAAGGGGGGAAATCCCCTTGACTGACAAAAGGTTATGCAACCGATCGTGCTCTTATACTACCTATTGCTTGTTTCTAGTTCTAGCGATTTGTCCGTCTCCTAATACTGCCTAGCACGGGTGAGATAATTATCTCCCGCTGTTGGGTTTATTTTTAGCATGCACCGCCTATTTCACACATTTGCTCTTCTCGTCATCTATAACTTATAGATCTCGGAGAGAACGACGGTGAGTGGTGCAAATACTGATCCCCACCAGTATGAATTAATGGATTCCCCCATTATGGGCTTTCTACACTTTTGATTGTTATTTTTGTATTCTCCCCAGCGCGGAAGTAACGATCTTTGATGAAGTTTTTTCAGAAGCAGATAATTTATCATCTCCATGCAAAGCGCTAGGAGCGGACAGTAATTTTATTGCTAGAACAAATAGACATGAAGAGAAAGCGTATTGATAGATCCGTAAGAGAACGGCAGGCTTTTGAAATTGAATAGATGTAAGTTTGAAAACGAGCGGAGGGCATTTGAACGGTAGTATACGATCAGGCACATAACCCTTTGTCATACTACCCTATGCAGGATAGGCAAGGGGGAAATCCCTTGACTGACAAAAGGTTATGCAACCGATCGTGCTCTTATACTACCTATTGCTTGTTTCTAGTTCTAGCGATTTGTCCGTCTCCTAATACTGCCTAGCACGGGTGAGAAATTATCTCCCGCTGTTGGGTTTATTTTTAGCATGCACCGCCTATTTCACACATTTGCTCTTCTCGTCATCTATAACTTATAGATCTCGGAGAGAACGACGGTGAGTGGTGCAAATACTGATCCCCACCAGTATGAATTAATGGATTCCCCCATTATGGGCTTTCTACACTTTTGATTGTTATTTTTGTATTCTCCCCAGCGCGGAAGTAACGATCTTTGATGAAGTTTTTTCAGAAGCAGATAATTTATCATCTCCATGCAAAGCGCTAGGAGCGGACAGTAATTTTATTGCTAGAACAAATAGACATGAAGAGAAAGTGTATTGATAGATCCGTAAGAGAACGGCAGGCTTTTGAAATTGAATAGATGTAAGTTTGAAAACGAGCGGAGGGCATTTGAACGGTAGTATACGATCAGGCACATAACCCTTTGTCATACTACCCTATGCAGGATAGGCAAGGGGGAAATCCCCTTGACTGACAAAAGGTTATGCAACCGATCGTGCTCTTATACTACCTATTGCTTGTTTCTAGTTCTAGCGATTTGTCCGTCTCCTAATACTGCCTCAGCACGGGTGAGAAATTATCTCCCGCTGTTGGGTTTATTTTTAGCATGCACCGCCTATTTCACACATTTGCTCTTCTCGTCATCTATAACTTATAGATCTCGGAGAGAACGACGGTGAGTGGTGCAAATACTGATCCCCACCAGTATGAATTAATGGATTCCCCCATTATGGGCTTTCTACACTTTTGATTGTTATTTTTGTATTCTCCCAGCGCGGAAGTAACGATCTTTGATGAAGTTTTTTCAGAAGCAGATAATTTATCATCTCCATGCAAAGCGCTAGGAGCGGACAGTAATTTTATTGCTAGAACAAATAGACATGAAGAGAAAGCGTATTGATAGATCCGTAAGAGAACGGCAGGCTTTTGAAATTGAATAGATGTAAGTTTGAAAACGAGCGGAGGGCATTTGAACGGTAGTATACGATCAGGCACATAACCCTTTGTCATACTACCCTATGCAGGATAGGCAAGGGGGGAAATCCCCTTGACTGACAAAAGGTTATGCAACCGATCGTGCTCTTATACTACCTATTGCTTGTTTCTAGTTCTAGCGATTTGTCCGTCTCCTAATACTGCCTAGCACGGGTGAGAAATTATCTCCCGCTGTTGGGTTTATTTTTAGCATGCACCGCCTATTTCACACATTTGCTCTTCTCGTCATCTATAACTTATAGATCTCGGAGAGAACGACGGTGAGTGGTGCAAATACTGATCCCCACCAGTATGAATTAATGGATTCCCCCATTATGGGCTTTCTACACTTTTGATTGTTATTTTTGTATTCTCCCCAGCGCGGAAGTAACGATCTTTGATGAAGTTTTTTCAGAAGCAGATAATTTATCATCTCCATGCAAAGCGCTAGGAGCGGACAGTAATTTTATTGCTAGAACAAATAGACATGAAGAGAAAGCGTATTGATAGATCCGTAAGAGAACGGCAGGCTTTTGAAATTGAATAGATGTAAGTTTGAAAACGAGCGGAGGGCATTTGAACGGTAGTATACGATCAGGCACATAACCCTTTGTCATACTACCCTATGCAGGATAGGCAAGGGGAAATCCCTTGACTGACAAAAGGTTATGCAACCGATCGTGCTCTTATACTACCTATTGCTTGTTTCTAGTTCTAGCGATTTGTCCGTCTCCTAATACTGCCTAGCACGGGTGAGAAATTATCTCCCGCTGTTGGGTTTATTTTTAGCATGCACCGCCTATTTCACACATTTGCTCTTCTCGTCATCCATAACTTATAGATCTCGGAGAGAACGACGGTGAGTGGTGCAAATACTGATCCCCACCAGTATGAATTAATGGATTCCCCCATTATGGGCTTTCTACACTTTTGATTGTTATTTTTGTATTCTCCCCAGCGCGGAAGTAACGATCTTTGATGAAGTTTTTTCAGAAGACATGCCCTCCGCTCGTTTTCAAACTTACATCTATTCAATTTCAAAAGCCTGCCGTTCTCTTACGGATCTATCAATACACTTTCTCTTCATGTCTATTTGTTCTAGCAATAAAATTACTGTCCGCTCCTAGCGCTTTGCATGGAGATGATAAATTATCTGCTTCTGAAAAACTTCATCAAAGATCGTTACTTCCGCGCTGGGGAGAATACAAAAATAACAATCAAAAG
>JASCZW010018850.1:0-14755 GCA_034211315.2 Aedes japonicus | reverse complement strand
TGCGCCCAGAACCGAACACGTATTGCACTGGGAGGAGGCAATATAAACTTCATAACTAGTGATATTTTGGGTGTGCAGCAATATGCTGCTGCTTTGTGTGTATGATACCATCAAGAAGTTGATTCTCAAACCATATTCCTTGGCACATACAACTACTGGTCAAATCAATGTCGTGTATATGGTAAACTGTAGAATGTGTTGTGTACGATCATGCGGCAGCAAGAAGGCCCATTTTGTTTATTTATTTGTTTCGTCAACAATACCTAGTTTAAATTTCAAATGTTCTGATTTCGGGTTGACATGTATGTGTTATTTTTCGAGAGTTGCAAAGTTAACAGTTTGACAGTGAAGATTTGAAAAAGTCCATCGTTCGGTTAAAAATCTACAAATTGCAGTCCATCAGGACCTGAACCTTTAGAGGCATCGTAATCTTCCAGAGCCTGTCAAATATCCTGCGCATGGAGTTGATTCAGATAATGTTCTTGAAAACACTGGATTTTTTCTCTGGAAGAAGTTGCGAAAACATTTCAATTATTTACCGAGTAAGTTTTATCAAGACACGTATTCGTAAGAAAGTTTTATGATTTTTACTTTGTATTTACGTAGTTGAAGAAGCGCCTTGGACAAAACATTATTTCTAGTTCAGTTTTTGGATTAATTCATCAGTGCATTACTGCTGGCCAAGTTCAATTGATCGCATATGTCAAGATAATTTTCTAATACTCTTCGCTTTTGTTTTTCTTGTAAATTTTATGCAATTTTTGCTTGCAGTTTGTCAGGTATTTATGTGTCTATCGTACAAGTTTGGATATTTAGGATTTCTTTGGCGTCTTCTTCTTTTTGAGGAGTTTCCTGTACAATTATTTATGTTATAGAAATTATTGACAGCAATATCGACATTTCTTCGTTCTTCAATATTGAATGCCGAGTCCACGAAATTGATTCGAATTTAAATATTGTTATAATCTGCATTAATTATTATAAACATCCTCAGATATTTTATTGGAAGGAGTGTATATTGTATGAAAAGTGAATATTCTATTACTGTGTGGATGCTTCATTTTCCATAATTGAAGTCAATGATTCAGTTACATGAAATCTTCGTAAATATTAGTTAATAAAGCACTGGATAGCAGTTTCTGTTGGTTTTTAATGAGATAAATCTGGTTAAGCTCAAGGTTAGTTGTTTTATCAAAAAAATAAGCTGCAATGTTCATTATCGCCCAAAGACTGTAAGTATTATACTTTCATTTTCTGAGTTCATAATAAAGTCAGCAAGGCGTTGATTGAAGCCACCGTAAATGTGAACCTTAACTTCAGGAGAAAGTTGCGATAAAATTTGTTCTGCCTAATGAAGGAAATCTTCCTGTATGTGTTTTATGAAGATGATCTGGTGAAAAATACACAAAAGTTTACTCTGCGTTGTAACTAGACAATAAGGAGAGAGATTATTAATTTCATTTAATTGCAACTACCTGTACTGTATAGTATCTTGTCAGATACGCGTATTTCGTCTAGATTATGCAAGACATCTTCAGTGTAGTGACTAAGTATATAAATAATACATTGTAGACAGAAATACTCGTATGTGTCAAGATAAACAATAAAGGTAGTTGAGAATTAAATGGAAGTACTAATCTTTCTTCTCATTTTCAAATTACAGATATTCCAGTAAAATGCTCACACTCACCAGAACTCTGTATTGTATTGCTTTGTATTAGATAAGATAGGATTGAAGCCTGAACAAACAAATCATCAAATAAAAATATGAACTATCTAAGTCTTTCAGAAAAGACCACTGGCTAATGATTGCATAATTGCCAGTAATCTGGCACGTTCTCTATATTTTTGAAGTAAACTAAAAATCCATTAACGAGAATAAATAGATGTTCTGCAAATGAAATGTGTTAGATTTCAAATATACAATAAGACTAAACACGTTTTCCAAACAAAATGGCCATGTTTGGAGCACTCCGCATCTTTCGAAACTTTGTGATGATTGCTCTCGCATTCAAACTAACCGTATTGTTTGGTAAGCAACAATACTACAATAAATTTAAGATTCAAACGTTTCAAAACACACAATTATCTTTAATGTGGCGCTTACAGATCTTAATTCGGTCAATTAATAATTGAGGTTACTTCGTGCTGAATAATATTTTTCACAAAAATGAAATAGTTATGTTGATTTTACCGAAGCATTTCTTGTTAGTAAGAACATTCTCAAATAATAAACCGTACACATAGATTGGATACCTTTTTGGTAGCCTGTAGGGTGTATTTTGAAACATTTTTCCGCATTGCCAGTGTATTGCTCTTCACAATTAGCGTATTGCTGCCATAACTATTGCTATTGTTTGCTTTTAACTTTAGTGTTTATGATGCACTTCTACGTTGTTAAGATGCAAATACCCGGCATCGTTGTTATTCACCACAGCATTCTTAACGGTCACCTACAATTGATACGTTGTGGATACGTTGACGTAAATTTGACAGAAAAGCTATGGGAAAGTTGCCAGATTCACGCAATCGCGATTAATAAAACAGTCGAAAATATCAAAACAAGCAAAAATCCCCAGACAAGAAGGTCCGTTACGGCAAGTTGTCGAAGTGTATCCGTAAATTGAATCCTCTTGGCTGCGGTGTTTGCCGAGGTCGAGACGCACTCAGCTTCCGTTTGCCGAGGTCTGAACGCCTCGGCTTCCCCGTTTGCCGAAGTACAAACCACCGGGGTCAAGAAAAATGCACGGGCACTGGTGTCGGTGGTTTGATTTTCGCCCTGCGTGTACTATGTTGAGCACCGGCGCGGAGTGGTGATACTGATACACGCTGCGCTGTGTTTGCATGCCAAAAGAGCCTCCCGTGCAGAACGGTTTGGTGTTTTAACCATGCCTGCGCCGGCCTCGCCTAAATGCTGGTCAAATAAGAAAAGGGGAGGGGGGGGGGGAATATGTTGACGTAATTCTCGCTTTATTGGAAGCCAAGAACACCTCTGCACTTTCACCAGAAATCACTGGGATGTTGGATTACAGGATTGGGATGCAGCAGGGTTCGTTTTGGTAAACGATTAGCTGAATTCACGCGACGTCTAGTAATACATTTCTACATTAGTAGCGCTTTCCAGTGGGAATTAATTTAAACCAATAGTAAGGATGCTGTTAGGTTCACTCACAAAATGTGATGGTGGTTTTTCATTGGGAAAACAAGATGAGTTTTAATAATGCTGGAAAGCTGATTTGGACCGATTTAAATCAACAGTAAGGATGCTGTTAAGACCACTCACAAAATGGTGGTTTTACATTGAGAAGAAATTTTTTATAATGCTGGAAAGTTGGTTTGGACCGATTTAAACCAACAGTAAGGATGCTATTGGGGCCATTCACAAAATGTCATGGTGGTTTTTCATTGGATAAACAAGGTGTTTTTCAATAATGCTGGAAAGCTGATTTAGAGCTGAAGTTCTGAACTCAAGCACATTTTGTATAATCTAGAACATCCCAGAAGGATGCAAAAATGTTTAACGTTTATCAATGAGAATTTAATAATACGTATACCATATTCTAAAAAAATGCTTTAAACTATTAATGAGGCATTTATTTTTGTCGTTCTGATCTTTTTCATATTCAGGATGTTCTGGGTCGCCAATAAGGCCTTAACATCATATGTTTATACCTTCCAGATAGAAGAATTGATGTAGAACAAATTTGCCGAAGATTTTTCAGTTTGTGATGAAACTCTTCAATGAAAGGAAATTCTAGAACGGTTTAACAGATCAACATCGCAGCAGTATTTAATTCTTTTACTAAATTAATTTAACCATGGGAGATCAAAAGATGACTTAAGCCATCTTTAAGATCGACAGTGAATCGGGAAACAGTTGTGATCCCTCAAACAAACCCTGACCCATCTCAACATGCACTGAAATACGCTTGAGCCGAACGCCCTGATTGTGATTCTCCAAAAATATCCTCACCACAAGCGTCATAAATCATCCTCATTACATTTCCTAAAGTGCATACCACGTTCTATCACAAAATATGCCAATAGGTCTCCATTCTGTCTACACTCCAAGCAATTCTTCCTCAGACGCAGTCCGGTCACGGAGTGCTGATTTCTCTGCACTCACGTCCTAACCTCAAAATGTGTGACATCACAGTACCAGAACAAGCCAGCAAACGAAACTGCTCGCACAACATTTTCTCAAACTTCTCAACTCCACCAGCGCAAATGTAAGATTCCTCCGTCTGGCAAAGTTGAAATGTTTGCATCGCCGCATTGCATCTTCCCGTCGTTGGTTTGTCAAGATCGTCGTCTCTTTTGGTAAATTTCACCAACTCTATTAAAAGTTATGATAAACGTGACTAGCTTTTGCACCACCGCCACAGTCGTCAGCCCGGTTGCATCGCAACAACATACCCAATACACTGCACAGGCATGCTATCGATTGTTGTTGTTGCGACGGCCAACCAGCGGTAATTGCATTTGACATAAACGTTGCAAATTAAACATCGCTGCAAGTTGCACACATTTCAACTATGCTGCGGCTAACTCCGACCTATAAGTACATGACGGACCTGCAGTGGGCATGTCGGATTGTCGTCGATGTTGTCGCTGCATCGGAAAGGGTACATTCTGTTTAGGGGAAACAAAGTCAACATTTGTTAAACAGTTTATAATGATTTCATTGCGGTTCGCGCCAACGACGACGACGACGACGATTTAGGTGGATAGAACGATGAAATAATCTACCGACTTCCAGCTCGGTTCCGGAGCCAGTGAAGGTTGTGTGTTATTTGCAAATCGTTTCCCGATTTCAACAATGCCGAAGCAACAAATTACCCTCCTCGGAACAGTCAGCCAGGACGGTCGGCTTAGAGCCAATAAATAAACTGCAACAGTGATAAATTGCTCCATATTTAAATCTAAATTGCATCATAAACATTCGCTGGGGGGACGACTCCATTGGTTGACCATTTAGAGGATTGGTCAACCCGCCGAACCAACAACGTCTAACGAGGGAGCATTATAACCACAATGCAGATTTTGGCGGTGGTTTGTTTTTAAAAAGCTGGTTCCGAAGGGGACAGCCGCTAATTATTGAGAACTGCAGGACTGGCTTCTATTCGAACGGAATTGCTTTATAATCGAGTTGTGCTCACTGTCCAGCGAACACAATGTGTGGTTTTGCCCCAAATGCTGTGAGCGGTCCAGAACCAGCAACGGAAAACATAAAAGTGCATTTGTTATGCGCGCACTCTTTCGCATACATTATGCAACGGCCGTAGTCTATAGTGTTGGTATCATATGTGATGCGATGATGCACTTGAACATGCTGAACAGCGCCAAAGTGGTTCCATAATGGGCTCCATATGATGACGACTCGGATTGGATTACCCTCGCTTCCCTCGCTCTCGGGCCGTTCCGTTTCTGCCGTTTGTTGGATAAACCTCTCATCAAGAATTCCCATTTAATGAGCCGTGATACGATTGAAACTGCACTCTGCAGCTCTTTCAGCCAGCCAGTCTACCGTTGCGTTGGTCGGTTTTTGCTGCTGCTGCTGCTGCTGCTTCTGGTCGGTGGTCAAATATGGTCTAACGCAAACGGTTTGTTTACCATGACCGCCATCGCCAGGTCCATTGAGTCGAGTGATGGTCTGCCTTTGGGGCGTAGAATCAACCAAACCAACAACAACCAGTCCGGTAGGTCCCGAGCAGATCCAGACGATGCGAAACGGATCAAGCCCGATAGGTTTTCTGCAGTGGCGGACGCGGTGGCATAATAATGTAAACTATAAATTAAGTGCAAGCATATCATATTAGCATTCGGAGAGGGAAATTTAGCATAAACATTCCGAAGGGTTATTAGGTGGTCCCGGGTCGGTATGAGCGATGGAGATGTGAATTTTTTCCCTTAGTCATTTTTTGAAAACTTTGGAATTGAGCATTATGTTGTGGAAGGTTCGCTAACCCATCTTTTGGTAGTCTAACCAAGGATGAAGATTTTCTGATATACATTGATCGTCTACAAACCGAACTGCGTGGTTTAATCCTAGGGCCTAGTGCAGTCTTTAAGTATGTGAAGTCACAGACGAAGTATGTCTATCTGTGGAAAGATACAGTCTTTAGTTTAGCTTTTTCTGATGAAATTTTAACTATTTTGAAAAAAATGTTTCATTTGAGTTTATTTATTTATTATTTTAAAAAGTGAGTCAAGTGAAACGTTAGTTTAAATTTTCCTGATTTCCAAGCGTTGTTTCTTAAAATGACAGCTTTAATCAAGTTTTACTGTTTGCTTATTTAATCACGGTTGAAAATTACTTTATAGTTGTTTGAGATACTCTTGTTTATGGCTATCTTCTATCCAGTCATACTATACTTTGGTAAGTAACAACCGAGGAAAGTTCGGATCTAAGGTGGCTTGCCCGACCAACACAAAGTCGTATTTGTTGATAAAACTACATTCAAAAGTGTTTTGTCCACCAACACCTCCTCTAAGTACCTTTAAAGACAAAATGTATACATAGTGGCTCACTCTATTGACGGTTGTGCAAACAAATGTATAAAACCTTTACAAGACCGTAAAGATTTTGAAAATGTTCTAGTGAAAGATGTTATGACCACTTGAGAACCTTCATAAAACCACTTGGCTGCCATCACAACCAGCATAGGGCCAAATGGCCACAGCTGTCAAATTTCACGGTAATATTGTGGTTGGTTTTTGTTGTTCTGCTTTGTTCGATTCTATGCTCTTCTGATTCATTTAGCAGTAAAAAATATCTAGGAAAGAAGTCCAAGTGTTGTGGGAAATTCTCGACGAAAACTCGACTTCAAGTCGAGTTATTAGTAGGAGACACTGAAGAAGTCTGCACATTGTAGACGAAATACGCGTATCTGTCGAAGATAAGCAAAGGTAGTTGGAATTAAATGGAAAATACGAATTTTTCTTCTAATTTCTAGTTACAGGCATTCCACTAAACAGCTCAAACCCTCTAGGATTCATATTCGATTTATTAATCATGAATTTTTTTCTGAAAATTTATGGAATTTAATAAGGCTATCCAAAAGACTGCCAAAATCGGTCCCTAATCTAGAGTTTATTTGTATTACATTTAAAATTTGGAATTTATTTTTCCATATTTTAATTATTTCTAATATTTCAATACGGCGATGGGAAGAAATCGCAGTTTTGCCAAAAAGCCAATTTATCTTCGCAATGGCTACTATAAAACTGTTTGGCACCTCTTGCTGCCATAATAAAACCAAATTGATTTCTAGTGGCTTTCTTAAAACTTCAAACGAACTTAATAAAGCTGGATGTTTTTTTGCAATGTTACTTGGGATGCTTACAAAGTGGAAGCGGCACATGCTTTCATTGATTGATAGTATATCGCCGTCACTTTGCACTCATATCCGGTATCGTATAGGACTTTGTGTTGGATAAGGGCAGCACTCATCTTTCAAAAAGTTATTATTGTTGCATGTATTGACTCGAGATAAAAATCTTTGCAATTTTCAACGTGAGAGTGCAGAATTCTCTAACTTCTTTAGTGTTCGATCTTCGATAATTTTTTAGATTCAAATCTTGATTGAATTGAAACAATCCTTCGACTCTTCCAGATTACTGGCATGGTTGTCAAAGTACGGTATATGAGGGTTTCGAAACATTTTCACACTGAAAATGGTCCACTAGGCTGATGCAAAATTTGAAATATTTGCTCCCCTAAGCTTAATCGACGCCAATTTGGGTCCTGATAGTCCCCAAAAAATTTTAACACATTTGGTTTTAATTTGGCTTTGCACACTCTATTCAAAGTTTGTATGGGAATTAGTATGAAGAATCTCAAACTTACATTTCCAGATCCCTAACATCTTGATATTATGTCCTTAAACCAAATCTTATATACATTCATATAGTTTAAGTTGTCAACTATCAAAATGCCGAAGATATCTGACATGTAAATTTTATACAAAAATAGTTATTCATCAAATATAATAATAAGACGTAAAAATATGTTATGTATACCAAATATTTAAATATAAAATATATAAAATATATATAATAATATAAATAAAATAAAATTCATAAAATATATGAATATAAAATATAAAAAACATATAAATAATAAGAAAACAAAAATAAGAATAAAACATCATACCTAAAGTGTGTATTTTATGTTTTATTGAATAACTATTTTTGTATAAAATTTACATGCATCAGCCTATTGGTCCACCGTATACGTTTTCCCCCGATCTCTGTTCGCTAGTACAATGCGTGCCCGCAGTACTTTCTGTTTCAACGGCATGCTGTAAACTACTGAACATGTTGGCGTGTGTGTGTATGCGTGTGTGTGTGTGTGTGTGTGTAAGCAAAGAAAAATGAGTTTTTGAAAATGGTTTTAATGATATAATCGTTATCCTTCATTCAACCAACAAACATTTAAAACATTTAAAAATGACTTAAATGCACATAACAATTTTTTTCTTCGTTTTCCAACTTATCGAAATGGTTGATAGATTTTTATTTATCGATTTGTGTGTGTGCGTGTGGGTGTGCATATGCATATTCCTCTGTACGCTAGTGTTTTCATGGAAGAAATCAGCAAATCGCCAAGCTACTTGTTTGCTCTTATTTCTAAAGACTCATTCGGCAAAGATAGACTACAGCACCATCTTTGCGGTGTAATTTGAAACTAATCCAATAATGTTTTGGGTAAAGTTGTTAAGAATGTAAAATGTAGTCAATTTTACATTCTTAACAACTTTACCCAAAACTGCAACTCTCTAAGGCTTCATTTGACAAAGATTGATTGCAGCGCCATCTCTGTTTCAACATCTGGAACTGATCGGATAATGTCATATGAATACATTTTATATTCCAAACAACTTTGCAAAAAACTGCAACCTCTAGACCATCATTTAGCACCGATAGATTGTAGCGCCATCTCTGCAGTGCGATTTGGAACTAACATCAGAAGACGATCCGTTACGCACTGAGAAACCTTGCTCGTGACGCCATTTCTCTACAATGAATCTGAAATGTTTTATATGCATTTCTTTTAACACAGCCAAATTAAAACTTCCTTCCCTTTGTAGCAGATTCCCAGGGGACAATGTTACCGGAACTAGTTTTTTTTATAGTTAAAAGAACCTTTCAAATGGTGCATAAACATTGAATCTAACCTTTGATTTGGAAATTCTACGAAACGTTGAAATATTGACCCTAATGTTTTATGTGTCACTTTTTGTACAACCACCTTAAACAGATTTAAAAAAAATTTTTTATGTAAAAATCAAGAATTCCGTAAATTTTTAAAAGTCAAACAATTTCAGCTCGATTGGTTGAAAAATTAAAGAGATAGCAAACATTGAAGTTTGCGCTATGGGTTAGAATTGATCCCAATATCTTAGAAAGATTAAATATCTGGAAATGTGTTCTGTAATTTTCAGATTAAAATACGTAACTTTCTTGAGAGCCCAGAAAAAGGTTGTGAAACTTGAAACTTGGAATGAAGCATTTGAAACTTGGAATGAAGCTGAACGAAGAACTTGTACATATCCCAAACGAGTTTGGCATCGGTATTAGTATTGGTTTGGTATTCAATTTTTGAAAATCCACATAAAATTAAATCATCCTTTTTTTGACTGCAAGTAGAGTTGCATGTTTTGACAAACAAATTATTTGTGCTTTTGAATAGGAACATGTTTCACACAAAAGTGACTTGTATTTATCTCAAAACAATGATCCAGTCAGCGGTTAAAAATATATATTTTATATGCGGAGATGTGTGGTGAAAAAACGAAGTCTTGACATTTTTTCTCCATAAAATTTTCAAGACAGAGTGTACAGGGTGAGTTTAAATTCCTATCAGTGTTTTTTTTAAACATGTGTAGCTCTGGATGGGTTTATCACACAGCCACATCAAACCACTACACTGCACACTGAGCTACTTTTTACCACGCTAGTGCGTGCCGTATATGCTAAGGTCTTTTTACACGGTTTGTTTTCGGCAATAACTCCAGAACGGAACAACTTATCGATCTAATTCGACTCACATTTACGTTTCGGACAAAAAGTAATCATGTGGCAGTTTTTTCAAAAAAATCACAATTTTGGGTGTAAATACTCAAAATTTTAAAGACTGTGTTCTGACCAAGGTAAGACATGCAAACAAAATCGAAGCAATTTAAAATGTTTAGGCATGTGAATTTATCAACTCGATCTAGTTTTTTTTACACGGTTTCATAGTAAAAGTGGAACGTATTCCCCATATAAAAAAAGCCTTTGTGTATTCACCACTTTGACTTCGTGCTTTCAGACTAACACGCAACGTGGTGGTTGCAACACTAGTGTCAGTGCTCGTGGCTTGGCTTCACTCATCGTGATTGATGTTTCGGCAAACACCACAGCCGAGTGTTTCCGATTGTGTCCGGTTGCGGAAAACACGCGTGGGATATTCATTTTATTTCGACCGTGCCGTGCTTGTTGAAGTCAACTTTTCAAATTTTTAGAATCATCCGACGAGCATTGCTCTATTCGTGGCAACTGGTCGGGTGTATGTTGAGAGCTTTCTGTGATCGTATCGTAACCACTCGGCTCGTGTATTTTCCCAAAAATCAAACACGGTGTCAAAAGCAAAACACGAGCTTGTACACTCGTGTCGCGTCCTTTGCGTTGCGGGTTCATCTATAAGCACGAAACTAAAGTGGTGAATTACAACCTCATGGTGGTGTGTTTGCAGTCTAGTTCGGCTCTCGTGCAGACGTGTTTGCACATTTTTCGTATTCAAATGTCAACACGGCTTGCAAGTTTGTTTTGGATTTTCAACCGTTCGAGACTCGTTGGAATCACGAACGCGAAAATGGAGCTGGTGGTGAGTCTGTTTTTGGAAAATTTTAGACCATGTACTATTTTTTATGAATTCATTTATTTTAACAGGCTCATTCGAATCAACTTTACAGAGCCAAGTTTTCCTGTTTATATGTTCATCAGTTATCTTAGAACTAGGGTTAAGGGGGTAGAACCGATTACTCGCGGCCGTCTCGAGGTTAAAAGGAATTACAAATGTATGGATGGGAAAATTGCGGTGGGAATTTTAAACAAAGCATAAGAAACAATGGTTTTCTTATATCTAGAACTTCAAATTACAATTTTTTA
The DNA here is from genome assembly GCA_034211315.2 of Aedes japonicus. NCBI lineage: Eukaryota > Metazoa > Arthropoda > Insecta > Diptera > Culicidae > Aedes > Aedes japonicus. Next base: position 3,601 of record JASCZW010018850.1, on the reverse strand, counting down.
TTTGAACTTTTTGCTATTAAAAAAAATTGCTCGCTCACCCACACAATCACACTCACACACTGACGCACACATTCCTCAAAAATTTTACCTAAGCAAGTAAGTTAATCAAACTACAATCGAAGGCTAATATTAGTCAAAAACACATAAATGAGTTTCATAAACTCCAGATCGCGTGCAGCCAAAATGTCTCGAATTGGCACATTGGGTTGTCTACCTCGAGCCCGGGAGGGAATCATAAAGCTCAGATCTGACTCCACGATGCTCAGCACAAAACCAAATGTGTACTATTTTAAAGAAACTGTAACCAGTCTGAATAAACGAAATATTCATCTTTTAGTGAAAATTGTAGCAGAGAATGGCCAAAGAACTAGGAATGTCACATTCAACAATCAGGAATATTTTGAAAGACGACGTTGGACCGAATTCATACAAAAAACAACGCGTGCATGGCTTGACTGAAAAGATTACAAGAGTCAAACGATGTTCGAAGTTGCTTAAGTGGCACATTGATTGTGAAATTCTGTGTTCGAAGGTTCCAGAATTTTTCAAGGATGATGGTTGGGGGATGTTGATGATGATGAACTACTATCTAATGTAGCAAGGCAACTGCCTATAGCACTATAACACAATAGCACTGGACTGTTATAATTAAACGATTTGATCAAGGTTGTACTGTGGTAAATGTTTCATCGTGTTTTTGTATGAAGGTCCAAAAATGTATGGTGGACCCGTAAGCAGATACACTCACGCGCAACCCAAAGCTTCAGGAGTCTAGAGAGAATCTGCTTCCAGAAACAAGTTCACAGAAACAACGAAACCGAGCCATCGCCTAGTAAACAGTCCTATGAGATAGGGAAAAGACCTTGCCCTTTATTCACGAGGTGTTAACAACAGGAAGTTGACAATCCCATTCTCCCTATTCAAATCGTTTCAATCGGGTGCTCTGATGGTCCCTCCTTTCTTCCCAACAAATGGTGTTATATAAATATATGAAATATTCAGAGAAATAATATGATTTTCTTGCCTTGATTTTGAAATCAATTTAACTTGAAGCTTGTAACTAGAAATTATAAGAAAAATTAGTATTTTCCATTTAATTCCAACTACTTTTGCTTGTCGTTATAACTCTAACTTATAACAGTGTTATAACTCGACTGATTAAAGCTTGTGTTGTGGTTGGCTTTCCCACTTACTGCTTCAACGTCCCTTCAATGTAGGGTCCAGATTCAGGGTGGCCACAGAACCGGGAAAACCGGGAATTAACCGGGAATTCTAAAAAACCGGGAGAAACCGGGAAAAAACCGGGAATTTATGTTCGACTACGCCTATCTTTAAAACTACCATGAAGTTTCAGTCAAATTTACTACGTTTATCTTCAAACCTTCAACGTTTGTGGTATATTTGACAGACATTATGTTGATACCAACTCTACTATGGTTGACTTCAATCGCAGGCATGGTAAAATCAAACGCATTTATAGTCAGGTGAAGATTTTTGGTGTTTGCGCTAAATTTGACCCTCGAAATGGTAGTTTCTACTGTGGTTTTTTTGCGTGTGGATCATTCTTGTAAGTTTGTAGTGACCAGAGTTGCCACAACAGTTTTCGTTCCCATTTTTAATTTTCACCAAAAATCTTTTAAATCTGTGTTTAACAGCAGAAAATCTTGGCAAGAACCTTGCTTAAAACATTCGAATTTAGATGGTCTTATTCAGATTGTAGAAAGTTCGCAATGAACTTTCTAAGCAAGAGAAAAGCCAACTTCCCATCTGCTTGTTTGAAACACAGCAGTTTTTTTCTAAGTTTCCAAGTCATGATCTTCGATGGCCTGTATCTCATATTTTTCGTAAAACTACGGATATTGTTTAGAAATTGAATTGAACTCCTTCAAAGTGTACAGTGTCTGTTGAAAACTGACTTGAACGATAGCCATTTGGTGGCAGATCGATGCAGAACGATGCTTCAAATCCACACAGAAAAAATAATTAATTTTCACAGGCGCATAAAATTTCGCCTCGTTGAATTCTAAACCAAAGCAAGCGTAAACAACGATATTGCTTGCAATTAATAGAAATCTTCCATACAATAGACGCAATTTAGGCGATATCCAGCTTTAATTTACACGAATTATCCCAGTAATTTCTGTCATATCTAGCATTCTCCTTATGTGCATTAGATAACACATAAAATTCAATGTTTCTTTTTATCTGTGCAAGATATTTTGTATTATCTGGAATTCCATGGATCATTTGAGGCTGCATGATAAGTAACTATAAATATCTTGCATCAACTGTTCCAGTGGCAGCTTCTTGCATGTACAGCTTGCACAAAGAACCAAAAGTGGCAAGTACATTTGATAATTATCAAATGAGAACTGACACGTTTCAGCAGCTTTTTGACGGATTGGTCAGAACCCATCATTACCGATGCTCCATCTGATCGACAGCCAACAAGCCTTTTTTGTAATCGTGCCATCGATCTGGTCCTTTAGAATAGAAGTTGTAGTTTACTTGAGTAAGTTTGCATTTTCAAGAAATTTGCGGAAGAAAATTCCTTATGAAAATTCCATGTCGATATATAGGTTTTCGCACGGCTATATGATATTAAAGATAACCAAAAATCACTTTCAAAATATTATGCTTCGAATAACGATTCTTCTATTCGGCATGAATGCATGAAGCTATTTCTAAATAAGAAGAACAATATTTTTATAGAAATCCTTATACGAAACTCGAAACTGTCGAATTTTGTGGAGCAATCGATTGAGGAACTTCAAAAACACTGCTCCAGCGGAATACTTGAAGAAATGTTTAGAGATTTATATCTAAGAATCCTTGCAAACATTCTAGACAAAACTTATAAATAATTCTACAAAACCCCTTGCACAATATTTAACGTGAAGAATTGAATACACGAGATTATGAAACTCGTGCAAATAAAATTTCTTAAATTTCTTCAATAAATCAGCGTTTTTTCCAAGAATTATTTCAGCAATTTTAGTTCGTTCAGGTGTCTTCCAGGGATTCCTTTACAATCACAAAACTTCATAAGTTCAGGGATTCCACCATAAATGTCATTACAAGAAAGTTTAACAGAACAGCCAATGAACTACCAGAAGAAACTGCTGAAAGAATCGCTGGAGGAATGGCTACAAACTCCTGAAGAATACCTATAGAAACGCCAGAAGGAATTTCTCCAGCAATAGCAGAGAACTTTTCATAGAATTTTTGGGAAAAGTTTCTTAAAAAAATTATAAAGAAATCATTTGGCGGTACACACACAAACTGACTTTCAGACTATCATCTAAATTATTTTCTTTCGCTTCATGGGCCTAAAACTGAAAGCAGAATTTGTAAATAGTTGGGTCCTAAATTGTAGTCATTTTTATATTATAAACAACGCTTATACTGAAAATATCATTTTATTAAGCTTTGGAACTCAATTCGTTCAAAATTGTTTGCTTAGAGTAATTGTTTTCTATTCGTTATTCTAGTTCATTACTACATGATCCGCGCCTTAACCCGGGAAATTTTTAACATTTGGTCCGAGAAAACCGGGAAAAAACCGGGAATTTGAAAATAAAAATTGAGTGGTCACCCTGCA
>JASCZW010018849.1:0-14722 GCA_034211315.2 Aedes japonicus | reverse complement strand
ACAGCATATAAATGTCTGAAAACTGAAGGTAGGTTATTTTTTAAATTAAAACATATTTAAAAGGGCAGTTTTTATATGGAAAGCCGTTGAACTACCGCTAAATAGGAGATATCAAGATTTATGCTTCAAAACTTTTTATATTTTTTTTCAAATTTATAGGCATATGTAGATAAATGGTGTTGGAAATGAATTAAAAAGATAGGAGAAAAATTTATTTTTCTGTAGACACCAAAAAAATTAGATTCTATTCAGTAAGCATTTTACCATCAAAGTTGCTTTCTGGAATTATTTACTCTACAACGTTTTCGAATAACGATTGCCTTTATTTCTGCAAATAAAAAGGTAAGATTTCGATTTCGATTTAAAAGAAACGACTTTGTGGGAGACAATTTTGATTCAAAACTTCAAACTTAGGCTGAAAATGTATCTTTTCAGCAATATTTGCATTCTGGATCACTGTGATCTCATCAACAAGTTCTAACTAGCATAACTTGCTCAAAACGTTTGAGCTGCTATGTACCAGCAAAAGAATCCTATAGCAAATTTACTAATCATTTGCACCACATTTTTTTCTCAATAATGTATGCCTTAATTTCTGAAAATAAAAGAGTAAGATTTTCGATATCTTTCAAAATACGGATCAATTCATTTTCATTCACATCTGGCACAAATACTATTATTAAAACGATCTTGTGCAAGACAATTTGGTTCCAAAACTTCAAACTAATAAAATACCGTATCTTTGCAGGTAAATTCGCATTCTGGACCACTATGCAATGGTTGTCACGCCATTTTTATGACTGTAAGTTCAGAATAAACAACATTTGTGACGTTTCAAAGATGAATATCTCCACTGACAACAAAACCATATACTGGAGGAAAATTGTGCGTTAACACGGAATAATGATTCGAAAAAGTTAGAGAAAAATAATACGGTCACGCTTGATACATATGAAACTCCTAAAAAAATTATTTTGCTGAACCTGGAGTATGGTGGTTTAAACCATGATAATGACTACATAAGAAGTTTTTGTGCAATCCACCCCTACAGCGTGAAGGAATTGGTATTCAAATTTTAAATTGCAGGACTCAACTGATACAAATAGAACACAATTCAGGCAACGCTAGAGGTGTATAGTCTGTGTATAGTCTCTCTTGACACTCATATTCTTCAACAAAACAGTCAACTTTCGAAGAATTTAGGAAATTATTGACGATTTTTTGACGGCTTTGAGTCCAGGATGTCATGATGCCACGTTAAACGGAAGATCTTATAGACATAGTTTTATGAAACAATTCTCAACTAATGAAGACCATAACGAACGGCATATCGGTAAACAGCAACCGCCATGTAATCCAGTATGTGCTAATTCAAACGAGCTGACCATCAGCCGTCAGTCGGTTCGTTGGCAGGGTTTAATGAATATTTCAGTCTTCTAAAATTTTTACACACTAAACTTTTTCGTTCCATTAAAAAGACCTCTCGCTACGCCTCTGCTCCAATGGATGGCGTTGAAAATCGGTTCTTTACAAGCATCCAACCATTGCGAGAAGGAACTGTGGCGTAGAGTGCAATGCAAGAACTCCCCTGCAATATGGAGCAGTCAATAACAGGGAACAAGGCACCGAAACGAAGGTAAGAGGGTTGTACATCCCCGGTAGCAAAAAGCAACACACAAAAGAGTGACGAAGCAAAAGTTGAAACTTTAGCCGGTGAGCGGATTCAACGGTGGCCTGACGACGATGATGTCGGATTCGCCTTTACCTCGGTACCTCTGCACATACTGCCGCCGTGCCGTAAGGTTTGTTAGGTGCAAGCGACAGCTCTCAGAATGGAAATCAGAAATTATTTTTCACGCCAAAATGAGCCCAAATTTGTTTCGGCAAAATTTGATACCCATCGTCGTCGTCGTCGTCGTCGTCGTCGTCTCATGGTTGGCTCATGGTTCTGAGTGTTGAGAAAGTGCCCTCTCCTCCTGCCACCACCATCGCCTCGGTTCCCGGTGGTTCGATAGGCTGTAGAACGGGACCAAGGTAACGGTGACAGTCAAGGGAGAGCAAAAAAACCCTACTCGCTTGTCTCGGGTCGTTTCGATTTTACGCTACAACAAAAGTTGTTCGAGGAACATAAACTTTCGACACTGACTCTGTGGCTTTCCCATTTTCGGTCCCGAATGGGAATGTGACGCTGTAGAGTTGGCTTATGAAAATTAGTATCAACTCTCGGCAGCATCGCTGTCAGTGTGGTTTTCTGGCAGAGGTCGGTGGGAGCACAAAAAAATACAACACGAACTTGGGTGGGGGGGGAGCTGATGGGTTGTGATTACAGTTTGATAGGGTTTGTGACATGAGAGTGGATGGTAAATTTATGAACAGATCAACGCTGATGCGAGGATTCCGGGTGAACTCAGCAAAGTGATGTAAAATAATTCATGACGAAATTGGAACTTTCCTGTTATTTACCTGAGTGATCACAAAAGCTCCATCACTGGGATGGGAAATATCTCTGATCAATGGTTTAATGAAATAAGCATTCACAGGTGTTACATTGATAGCGGAAAGTCAGGCCAAATATTCATCACATTTTGTTGAAGATTTTTTTTCGCCAGGGTAATAACGATTTGCAAGTTCCTCCCAGTACGAAAATTCACACGTGGTGTATCCCATAAGCCACATATGATGCTCATACCAAACAGCATACGGCCTTTATTGCACAGGAAAGAAGTGGGACAGGGGAGGGGCGAAGAGTGTGCTACTCATCAAACCGTTAGCATTTATAGATGGTGATGAAGTGAGCATTTAAGTGGCTTTCCTTTTCTGGAATGGCTGTTGAAACGGAATGATATGGGAAAGATGAATATCAAGTGGTCTAATCACACTTTTCACTTTTCGAGGCTAAGGAGGAATTGGAAAGAAAAATACCAATGAAGTACGTTTGTTAGTGAGTTCATTAAGGTGGTATAGAAATGCCCTAATTGTGACGTTTCTTGATTGAGATCTCGAGGTGGGCAGTTTTTTTTCTTTGTGGATCACTAGACCGGGCATTGTTAGGGTAAATGATTTGCTATTCAAAACGTTTTGATGGAGGCTAACATACTTTTTTTGTTCATAATAATTTTCTTAAATTTCCATGAATTCAACTACCTATATATTGTAATCTATTTAGGTAAATGCACCACGGATATTTATTATCAACTTATATAAACCCAAACTTACCAACTACAGGACTATATTCTGGATCCCAGCTTCCGAAACCCTGAATTGCTCCAGCAACATATTCACCGTGTCCAATATATTTTCATACACTTTTGCATTGGTGTCGTGCAACTACTCAACATGCTTCACGTATGTGTTGGTGTAGTTTTGCACTATGTTTACACAAACGCTTTTAGGTTATGTCCGATTGTTTTCATTCGGTGTTTATCTTTTACCAGCGATGAAGGAGTTTCGTGATGTGGTGATAAAAAAGTTTTTGAAATGTGAGCGCCCGGGCGCTATTTTCAGAAATTTGAAAAACCTCGGAGTAAAGCGGGATTTTGTGTACCAAACCATCCGAAGGTACCGTGACACCAACTCGTTGGATGACCGGAAGAGATCCGGTCGTACTCGTACGGTGCTGAATGCACGAGTTGTTAAAGTAGTCAGGGAACGCATTGGACGAAAATTACAGCGCTGTGAACGTAAAATGGCCGCAGATCTGAATGTTTCGAGATCGTCAATGCACAGAAACAAAAGCGTTCACGAAAATGAAAACGGACCTTGAACTAGTTCACGTTTTCAGGATTTTTACCTAAAAACGTGATTTAGTTCATGATTACGTGATTCAGTTCACGGTGTATTTTTGCTTGTTCTCGAATTCATGACTGCAGTTCACGGATCCGGGCACGGATTTTTTTCCGTGTGCACAATATATTGCAAAATGATCTCGGATTCCAAGCTTTCAAGAAACGCAAGGTTCACGGAGTTCTGCTTTCGTCGCGGCACGGTGGGGAAGAATTTATCTTTTCCGACGAAAAATTATTCGTCTTGAATCAATCCCTCAATGTCCAGAACGACAGATTGTGGGCTCTCCGTTCGAGAACTGATCCACAGAGTGATAGGAATATTCCACGGTTCCAAAGTGCTGCGTCAGCGATGGATTGGGGAGGAATTTACAAGCGAGGCAAATTACCACTGGTTTTCATCGAAAAAGGCGTTAAAGTGAATGCCGTATATTATAAAACGGAAGTTTTGGAGAAAGTTGTCAAGCCATACCGTACAAGAGGTGTTTGGAGATGATCACTACGTGTTTCAGCAGGACGGAGCGCCATCGCATACTGCAAATCTCGTTCAGGGCTGGCGCTGAGAAAATTTGACCGACTTTTTGGACAAGAATGAATGGCCTCCCAGCTCACCAGATCTGAATCCCTTGGATTATTTCGTATGGTCATACATGCCGGCAAAGGTAAATGACCACAGGGCGTCTAATATGAACCAATTCAAAACCGTAATCAAACGAATTTGGGACAAAATGGCGATGGAAGTCGTGCGTGCCGCCTGTGATGGTTTCAAAAAACGTCTGGAGCTGGTCAAGAAGGTTAAAGGGTGATACGGTCAAAATTTGGTCAAGGGAAAACGCGTGTAAATCGGTGAAATCGTTTACTTAAAAATCAAATTAAATTTCTTTTTCAAGTTCAATTAGTATAAAATTCAGGAAAATATTCAGTTAGGCTTCCGCTTTTCCAAACCGAATTGCCGGGCCTTACGCTTGACCCCTGCCATCAGATTTTGTACAGCCACCTTGTCCACCTTCTTCGCCGCAGAAAGCCAGTTTGCCTTGAACTGCTGCTCGTCCTTAGCAGTTTTTTTGGTCTTCTTTAGGTTCCGCTTGACAATAGCCCAGTATTTCTCAATTGGGCGGAGCTCTGGCGTGTTGGGAGGGTTCTTGTCCTTGGGAACCACCTGCACGTTGTTGGCGGCGTACCACTCCATGGCCTTTTACCGTAATGGCAAGATGCCAAATCCGGCCAAAACAGTACGGAACAACCGTGTTTCTTCAGGAAAGGCAGCAGACGTTTATTCAAACACTCTTTCACGTAAATTTCTTGGTTGACAGTCCCGGAAGCTATGAAAATGCTGCTTTTCAAGCCACAGGTACAGATGGCTTGCCAAACCAGATATTTCTTTGCGAACTTTGACAGTTTCGTGTGCTTGAAAATATTCTGCTACCTTTCCCTTCCTTTTGCCGTATAAAACTCCTGTCCCGGAAGCTGCTTGTAGCCGGCTTTGACGTAGGTTTCGTCGTTCATTACCACGCAGTCAAACTTCGTCAGCATCGTCGTGTACAGCCTCCGGGATCGCGCTTTGGCCGTCGTATTTTGTTTATCATCGCGATTTGGAGTCACTACCTTCTTGTAAGTCGATAGTCCGGCTCGTTTTTTGGCTCGATGCACGGTTGTAGACGATACACCCAGCTTATTTGCGGCATCTCGGAGAGATAGGTTAGGTTTCGCTTGAAACTACCGGCAACTCTCTTTGTCGTCTCAGCGGCTTCCGGTTTTCGATTTCCCCGATCCAGACTTCCTGGCTATCGACAAACGTTCCTCAAACACTTTAATTACATTTGTAACGGTTGATTTGGCAACTTTAGGCGATTTTGCCAACTTTGCGTGCGAGTAGCTTGGATTTTCGCGATGCGCGAGCAAAATTTTGATACGCTGCTCTTCTTGCTTGACGGCATTTTGACAACTGAAGAGTGAATTCCAAAATCAAAATAGGAGCAACATTCTACACACACACACCTTCAAAATGAGGGGTGTTCACGTTTTTTAAATGCAAAATTGAAAGAAATACGTCAAGTTGATATTGACCAAATTTTGACCGTATCGCCCTTTAAAGGCGGTGTTATTCCAAAATATATGCTGTAGTTGACCAGTATTCTATTGCAATATAATGGGTGAACTTATCAACAAAACCCGGATTATCGATTTGAAATAAATAGAGTTTTATTTTCTATGAGAATATATTGGACACGGTGTACTCCGAAATTTGGCCAAGTTGATTCCACTGAAACTAAGCTTACTGACCGGTCATAGATAAAGGAATCCGCAGGCTATTGGTGTATAAAACAAATTTGTAACGCCACTGTAAACTTTAAGCTCTTTGCCTCGCAAATGTTGTGAAATTATCTCGCAATACGAGTTTCGCTAGAAATTATTGATTAACTTACAACGGATCAGTACTTCATTTTTACGGATAGTTTCAGTTCTATATAGACTATCCACATCTTGAGACCGCTAAAATTAGGCTGATGCAAATTTCGAAATGTTTGCTTCCCTAAGCTTAATCAACGCCAATTTGGGTCCTGATAGTCCCCAAAAAATTTGAACACATTTGGTTTTTTAAATGGCTTTGCACAAGCTATTCAAATTTTGTATGAGAATTAGTATGAAGAATCTCAAACTTACATTTCAAGATCCCTAACATCTTGATATTATGTCCTTAAACCAAATCTAATATAGATTCATAAGGTGTAAGTTGTCAACTATCAGAAAGCCGGAGATACCTGACTTGTAAATTTTATACAAAAATAGTTATTCAATAAAACATAAAATACAAACTTTAGGTATGATGTTTTATTCTTATATTTGTTTTCTTATTATTTTATATATTTTATGTATTTAATATTAATGAATTTTATATAAATAATTTTATATATATTATATTAAATTTAATTTAAATATTATATATTATTATTTCTTATTATTTTATTTGTTGAATAACTATTTTTGTTTGAAATTTACAAGTCAGGTATCTTCGGAATTTTGATAGTTGGTAACTTACACTATATGAATCTTAATTAAATTTGGTTTAAAGAAATAATATCAAGATGTTAGGGATCTGGAAATGTAAGTTTGAGATTCTTCATACAAATTCCCATACAAACTTTGAATAGCGTGTGCAAAGCCAAATTAAAACCAAATTTGTGTGTGTATGTATAATCCAAAACCCACCGTTCGGCAGTGTTTTTATTGAAAAAAAAACGTTTGCAGTTAAACGATCTTTTGTCGACACGACAAACATTTTTAGCCCGGGAGTTGGAAGGTGATAGCTCTGTTGAGTTCCAGTGACCCATTTCAGAATGCCTGGTTACTCACGTCCATTCCGAGGTCACTTCCACTTACAACCAGCTCCACATAGACACAATACAAACATCAAATGAAAATTAATATTGTGCATACACTTCCATCATCAAGTCATATTGTTCTGACGATGGCGTGTATTTGGTAGAATCGTTCAAATTTAGTTATAATCGGATAGATCTCACCGGAAATTGTTGCTGATGTTCAGTCTTCATTTGGACGGCCACCCTGTGATGCTAAAGGATGCATTTATGCCTCTAAAGGAGAAGCTCTCCGCTATTCGGCAAATATTTCCACATCATCCTTTTCGCGTGGAATAGCACGAATATATTTAGTACTTCGTGCACAATATGAAATGCAATGAAAATCGCAGGTAAAACACACTTTCGATTAGAAATTAAAATTGAAAAATCACAATCACTGGGCAAAGAATGAAAAAAATTCACAGCTCTCCTCTGTAGACCACGTGATGAGTGCATCTGAAATTATATGCCAGCCACTCAGACGTACTGACGCGCATGCGCGTTAGCTTCGATCATTGCTTCTGACCAGCAAATGGCCGTTTTTACATTGCACTAATCTTCCTTTTTCACTTCACACTCTGCCATTTATCAAAATCCCTCACGACTCTATATCGACTTCAAAACTGCTAATAATCATGAATACACTTCAGACCAAGCGGAATAATACTCTAATTTAACCTCTTTACCTGCGTGCACATACTAATAGCACCAACAAACAAAACAAAGCTGATTTAACTCTGCATCCGGGTGCAAAAAAATACTATTAAAATGGAGAAATGCTACCGATCATTACATAGTTTTGAGGAGGTAATCGATTATATTCACTACGTTGTTCACAAAACACGCGGAGTTTTTATGATTTAACTGTTGAATTACGAATTAATTTTGATATTTTGTTTCGCGAAACGACGCAGCAAAAACCACATTAATGACTCATGCATTGCTTGTTAAAACCTTTTTTTTTTCCTTTATTAGCGAGATTTTCAGCCCTAGGCTGGTTCATCTCCCGTCGTAGTCACTACTCAAATACCTTTTTGGGTATTTTTCGTAACTTGTCCGGGGTGAGATTTGAACTCGTGACTTTGGTATGAGAGGTATGGATGTTAAACACTACGCCGGGGTCGCCCCACGTTAGAACTTCTTAGTTATAGCATCAATCGATTGGAAATGCGTCTACATTTTTTTGAAATGTGCAATTAACATTCTTCTTGATTTCAAAATATTGTAAAACATACAAGTAAAAGTTCATGTTTTATAATAACGTTTTTCCACACCAAATTCACCAAAAGCTCAGTATTTACCTATCACAGTTTACAAATTCCAGCAACTGAATCTCATATGAAGCAGTGAACGATATACGAGGGCCTGTTCATAAACCACGTACCTCGTAGACTTTTCTCCATACAATTTATAGAAATTTTGTATGGAGCGTGAACTTTGATCGAAACCAGACCCCTCTCTCATAAAAGTATACGTGGTTTATGAATTGCATCTAAGTAATTAGCATGCAGAAAAAAACACTTTTTTGGAAACAAGGCAAATTATTTCTCAACATAGTGTGGCCAATTTAAAAACTACTTCTATTTAATTTTCAAAACCAGCCGAAATCTATCGGACCAATCGATACTTTCTCTTCACATCTTTGTTGCTTGCAGAAATTGCTGTCCACTCCTAGGGTTGCATGTTGATATAATAAAAAGGATATTTCCAATTTTCAAACTTTTATTACTTTATGACTTTTATTTAAATAATTAATCTACTGCTGAATATGAAGCTGAGTCACGGAACAAATACTCTAAATCAAATCAAGAAAATTAGCTTCTTAAATGAACTATCGACAAACGAATATAAGTGGATCAAATTAAGTGACCGCAACCCTGCATAGTATGTGACGTGGATTTGAAGTGGCCAAAGCCGAAATCGCCGAAGCAGAAGTCCATCGTCTTCATCATAACTCAAAAGTAGATTTTCCGACAAAATAATATAACCTTTAAAGAAAATGTGTGCATCGGGGTTCGGTTGGTACCTTTTGACACGGAGACCAAAATGACGATTCTAACCAACTTTTCCAGAAACAATTCATTTCCTACAACCACAATCGCAACCCTCCATGTCCAATAATGGAGTTAAACTTAGCTGAATTTCCCCTCTAATAACCTCACTTCTGTAGATCACTGGAGAAGAGTGTGACAAATCAGAGACCGTTTCTTCAGTAGATTTCATTCTCCGTCACATGATATGCACTTGGTTAGAGCTTCCAAGTAGATAAATTGTATGCTTACTTTTGCTAGTCACAACAGCCATTAAGCTTTCGAGATTGTTCGTCTCTGAGCGTCTATTTTGTTAGGATTAGGTGTGAGGATAAGATTCAGCATTCAGTTGCCAGAGAAGTTCAAACTGTAGAATTGCATGTAGTTTCGGTGCGGTGGCAAAACCACACTGAAAAGTCAACTTAGCTGGTTTCGTACGATACGGTTTACTGAGTTGTGAAATTTAACTGCTACCGCGTTACATTGTTCCGTGAGGAATGTTGACTGAGATTTGTTGCACAGCGGTTTGGATGGGTGGTTTGCATGCGCAGATGGAGACGCATGGTTGATTTGACGGTATAGTGGAATGGTGTGGTTTCGTATTTCATTTTAGCGAAACAACTAAATAAGGTACCGTCTTATTAAGCGATATTGCGCTAATATAAGTCTCTTATTGATTTTTGTATATCAGCTACTAAATAGTGATCGGAATTGGTGAACTATTTTAATCCACCAGTCCAATTATCACAACTGAAACTATTGCTGGTGCATACTTGCCCCCGAACGAAACTTAACTTCTGAACAGTGAGCTATCGCTTTCAAAGTTCTCTTTAAACTAACATTAATTCTTGTTCTTCTTTGTTTATTTATGATCTTGCTTTCCGTAAACCCTACCATCTTCAATTTATTCCCTAGTTCATGCATACATCCGTCATTATGTTTGCTCATCTATTCCACTCGGCGTTTTTTTTTTTTCAAACATATGCGTTGCATCTTCCAACATTCCCAAGTATCAGTGTCACAGCTATGCATTAAATCTCTCCGCAACATCATTCAAAGATTCGCGGTACAACAGGATCTGTTTCGCAATCATTGCTATTCACCAACTTTTCCCAAGCATCTAACGAAACGGAAAATCGAGATGCTCCCATTTTGCCCCAAAGGCTATTTGTTCGAGAAAGAAAATTTCCTCAACGACGCCAACCGGAGGTGCTGGCCTAGATTTGTTCGCTTCAATCCTTGTTCAGCCTCCACGCGTGGCCAAAGGGAATGGTGTATAATTAGAGCGCACTTTATGTATAGATAGCATCTTCTGAGCTTTCGGTACACAATAACACTCACATATCCGCAGTTGTACAGAAATGGAGCAGAATGGAAAATCTCTGTAGCAGCACTTGTACGTATTTGATCACGTAAATGGCAAAGCTAGAGTAAACGCTCAGGAAGTGTTTTTATATCATCTCCAGGCGGATACAATGTGTGCTCTACGGATCATGTATATTTATGTATTCATTTCGTATCATTATGTTGGCTGAGCGTTCCCAAATTGATTTATACGTCTTTCCCGTTGAATTGTGAAATATTTGAGCGCTTATAGTTCGAATAGTTTTCAAAATATTTCAAAAACTGATTCAAAAAATTAAATGTAAGCTTATTCGTCATGTCGTTCGGCTATGTATAAATAGAAAATTAGTAGTAAAATTCAAATTCTAGATAAAAACGGTTGATGAATGATTCTAATTTGTTAATATTGAAATATTGTGATTTGAGTGTGTTAGAAGCACACAATCCTTTGCCATATACGTCCATATGCGGGATAGCTCAAGGCAAAAACGAATCCGACAACTTGACTGGCAAAAGAGTGCGTGCTTGATCGGGGATGGAGGTGTGTGGCAAAGGATTGTGTGCTTGTTTCGAAATACTGCTTTAAAAAAGCCTTACGGTCAATTTCAAAGTACTTCTATCCAATTTCACAGCTAAACGAACGCTTTCGGACCTATCCATGGTTTCTCTTCACATCTTTGGTTATAGAAGATTTTATATATTATCGTACAGATTGGGCCGATGGGTCTCAGATTGTTACGAAACTTTGTCGAAGCATATTCATGGATATATGAACAAAAATAATATTAAAAACTTCAGGGTTGCCAGTTTTCCTTCAAAATTTCCAGTCATTTCCAGTCATGAAAACTTTTGAATTTTTTTCTTGTTTATTAGTTCATAGCTTACATTGCACTATGGTCCGAATGGATAAATTTCGCGACAAAAATCGATAACTCGAAAACCATTACCTTTAGACAGAAGATGTCTTCGGGAGATTTAATTTTTAAAATAAGATCTATCTTTTGGTTTGAGTTGTGACGAGGGTGGTCCTTTTATGTTCATAATACAAATTTCAACTTTTTATTTTTATGATTTAGAGGATTTTTTGTTTCAAAAGAATTGTAGATATTTTAATTCAATGAAACTTTGCTGAAAAAATTTTAATTCTAGCTCATCTACGTATCGCTTTATAACAGTTTTTCTAACCTACCATGTTTGTTAATTTAGTTCAATAAAGCTGCTAGGTAGAGAGTTTATTAAAATATAGATACAAACCAAATTATAGCGTCGGACAAGGAGGAGTATAATCGCTATGAAGGAAACGCATTTGAATATTATATATTATCAAATTTGGATTGGATATTGGATTCCATGCACCCCAAACTGGAAAGAGAAACTAATTTATAACGCATATCATGCCGAACGACCCCCTTGCGCTGAACTGGTCGGCTTGACGTGCCGCAAGGGCTCAGTAGGGATTCTAGGACCCGAAGCTAAGAGTCAGTTCCATTGTGGTTATATCACATCAATTATTTTTTCCACTATAGCAGCAGCACATCGATATTGTAGATATACTATTCTTTGTAATTTCAGGTCATCCAAGGAACTCCTAAGTATTTTTAAATAATTTTAAATATATTTTGTTTTTTCGGTGGTTGTGATAATTTATCTAAGGTTAGTAGTGCATGAGCGGGCCCGTCTTCAATTGCAGCAGGATCACAATCTGTAGATATGTGAATACAATTAAAATTGGTATTATCATTTTATACTATAACAACCCTTCGCTATTTTATCTATATTCTATGCCATTTTCACTGAAAAAAAAATGTTGGAAGCATTATACACGACAAATTCTACTCAAAAAAGCATTTCCCTTATTCACCAAAACTATATAATTTATAATCATTGCTTTCCTGTTCACCATTATCATTTATAGATCCAGACCAATAAGAGTTATCGGACTTTTTTTTTGTCTGTTTTTACTTAATCTACGTTTTTGGGCATTATTCATGCTTATGTAAAATTTATTTCTCATAATTGTTTGCTGTTTTCAGCTTTTCCAAGACTATTAGGATATTAAAACATATCTAATCTTTGTTTTTTTCAGTTACAAACCAGTGAATAACAGATGTATATATTTTATTTACACTTATTATGTTATTTGACTACAACTGTGAAAACAAATTCTTAATAGATATTAATTTTAACAGCGGAAGTCTTTCGATGACCAGCTAAGTTACGGATATATATTCTACTATAGTTTACTGGCTTGCTCGTATTTGTATTTTACATTATAACGTCAGATTCTTATTTTATGTTGAGATATTTAATGATATGATATTATCTATGATAATGGTGATGATTTAACCTGTCTTTCAGCTTTTCCAGGACATTTGAGATATTAGGGCCTACCTGATTTTTCTTTTCAGAGAGAAACCAATGCACTGTGGGACGAAACGCCAAAAACATGAACTTTTTACAATAACTCGTAAAAACGTGTTCTTAACATTTTGGTGTCTTCAGATGAAAATTTTCAAAAAATATAACGCATTTGAAGGTGACAAATCTTAGTTCGCAGCTTCACCACAGGCGCCGCTGCAAACTTGATTATTTTTAAATGATGAGATAGAAAGTTAGTGTCTTTGGCAAAGTTGTAGATAATTTTAATACAAACAACATTGCTGAAAACACTAACCTTCTATCTGGTCACTGTGCCGAGGTACGTGTTGTTTTAAAATGGCGGGCCTTGGAAACTAGTTTTTTGTGATTATTTAATAAATGTGCAGTTTTAGGTCAAAATAATATTCTACAAAGTTGTACAAAAAATCAAAATATAAATTTTCTCTATACTCACCTTACGTCTAAAACCTTTATGGGAGAAGTTATAGTAGTTTTATTGTGAAAAATATACGTTTTGCATAGCCCTTTAGCGGGCGGGGATGCAAGTGGATGCACATGAAACCTCATAGGGATCATAATATATGATGTGTTATAGCATATTATGTTGGTTTCATGTGAATCCATGATTATCCCCAAGATTGAACCTGTGTTCTATGAAGTAGCGAATATACCATTTAAACTATCATAAATGCTAATATTCCCAATTGAGAACCCTATTACCGTGTAAAAACTTGTATGTTTTGTATATTTTTATAATTTTATGCATAACTATTGCTATTGAGTTGTGCACATACCAGGGCCCACCGCGCTCTTATGACAATACTCTTAAAAATTCAATATATTTCACACACACATATTTGAAGGAAATACTTTCACCCCTCACTTCATCCTCTCTTACTTCTATCCATACACTTGCACTCACACAAACACACACACATACGCACCTGTCAAATGTTTTCATTACCTGTTATGTCAGCCATTTTCTGTACTTGAAATGCACTTTTATCAACACACGGTTTGCACGGTTTGCATTTTTTCACCTCATGCTCCGCGATCCACAATCTACAGAGAAGTAAACATTTTCGTTTTATATATTTAAATTTTCTTACATATCATATTTATTCATAGATATTATTAATTGAATACATTCATGTTTCATCATATATGATTTTATGTTTAGGTTGCTTCGGGGTGCAGTGCAAACTAATACATGTTATTGCTCCCAAGAACCAGCAGAAAGGAAATTTCGACAAGCAAGGTATACAGTTTTGAAAACATACAGAACAGGCTATCAATTTTTTCCGTCTCAAATTACATACTCCTTATATATACTTATTTCATTTATATATTTCATATTTGATATATATTGCATGAACCTGATTATATTTCATTGATTTAAAACATATAAATACTGGGATGGGAGGGTGCATCAGGGCATCATTGAAGTTTCAATTCGACAATGGAGTGGATGGCCAACCGGAGTCTAGGAGGATGTGTCTATCATTCATGATTGCTACATTCCACTCCAACAGTTGTAATGAATTTGACGCGCCTTTCTCAAACAAACCATCTAGTGGAAAGGTTAATTGAATTGCGTATTTTGTTATTCGTTTTATTGGATCATATTGCTGGAAGGAGATTCTCTTATCCCGCAGGTTTCGCGTAAGTGTCTCTGCTTACGGACCTGCCCAACCCTTTTGGCCCTTCATACAGCAGTATGTTGAATTTAGAACGGTAACAAAGCATGATCTTTCTGTTAAGTGGAACCGCATGCAGGGCAAGGCCCACGCTAGGATGGTGGCTTCCTACATACATACATACATAC
>JASCZW010018848.1:0-14725 GCA_034211315.2 Aedes japonicus | reverse complement strand
GCAGTTCACATTCAATGGTTGCGGCGGGCACAGGAGTGAACCGGCGAAGCTAAAATATTATTTTGTTATTTTCAACTTATGTTCATGTACATAAAAACAGCATGCAAATAATTACAAGATCAAATCAAGAGAATATATTTCTTACTAGCTGACCCGGCAGACGTTGTCTGGCATACAATTTAAATACTTATGAGAAAATTGAAGAAGGTATTAGCTTGAATCGCAAGCCTCTGCCCATAATTCAAAAAATGGCTAATGTGCCTTCAACACGAATTCGAGAAAAATGCAATCATGGTGTTTTTGTTATTAGAACAAGTTTTATTAGATTTTAATAACTTTCAAACTACTCATTATAGTTGTTGTCGATTCCGAAATCATGCCGTTGAATTGAAACGAAAAAAGAAGTAGCCAATTTTCTCAAATTATGATTTTTAATCGTAGTAGCCAATTTTTCATTTACAAAGCAAGAGAAATTTGACAATCCGAAATTTGTTTTGTCTAACGTGCATACGTTCTCTTTTATCGCGTTGTGAGTTTGTGACACAAATGGCTTTGAATTATCTGCAACAATTCGGTAGCACCAGCAAAAGCGAAACAATGCGCAATAATTAGCCATAGGATACAATGGGCAGTAATTAGCTATGCTGTTGCCGAGAAATATCTGAATCAATACTATCTTGTACAACAAAAAACATTGGTTAAAAGTTCCAGTACGCTAAGCTATTCATAAATAATATAAAATAATGTATGGAACACTGAATCTTTGGATTAACAACCTGGTGCTTGTATCCACTTGACTGTCAGACCATCACTATTGATAGCCATAAGAATCTCTATTAAAATCACATTGGATGCTGCGCTCGGTATCATCATGCACATTAGACAATTTATCATTTAATCATTTATATTACACATTAGTCATTAATCATTTATATTACACATTAGCCATTTAGTTTTTCAAGCCTTTTACCCCTATAAATCATTATTTTGAAAATGTTATACAGTGGGTACCTTAAAAAGGGTGTCAACAATCATGCAACACTTTTTTCCTATTTTGACTAAAATGGCATATTAGCCATTTCTTGAATTATGGGCAGTATAGTTGTTAGATGGCATTCGATCTAGAGTAGCCTTGAACATTTGAATCAATCCATTGGGCCCGTGAAGCATCGCTTGCAATTGTTGTACAATGTTGTACAATCTCCTCTGAAAAAAATCTCTAGAAATTTATGGTCTGCGTCCGTCGGTGGCAACATTGAACTCGCTTTTTGGTAAATTTGACCTGTGACGTAGACGGTTTCACAATTTCATAATATACTAATTTTAAAACTCTGTACGGAATACTTTTTCCTTCACTTCTGGGCTTCCGATCGGTGGTCAACCGTTCCTCGAACCGCTTAATCACTCGCGACACCGTGGAATTCGCGATTCCCAACGTTTTAGCGATGGAACGATGCGAGAGATCCTTGTTCTCGTGATGAATGCGCAAGATTTTATCACGCACGGGCTGTTCTTTCGACTCCATTTCCGCGAGTTTTGATCACAGGACTTTAAACTTGCAGGATGTAAATAATGCACTATGAACTAAATCCACCCAAATTTTTATTAAATTCTACCCCACGGTTAAAAAGTTAGAGCAATTTCATAGTGTGGCAATTTCATCGTGGACACCCTTTACAAACTTAAAACTAACGTGTGAGATCACGGATGATCTGGTGAGGAGATCTGGCACAGGACTTTCTGAACCTAGCCAGGGTTGATGTTCTCCGTTCTTCAAACTCCTGAAGACCAGTCAAGCGATGGATCTCGAAGTTTCTAGTCCTCGGGAGACTGTTCAGAATCATTCTCAGTAGATTATTTTGAATGATCTGTTGTTTAACATGGTGGGACTTGGCGCCAGACTCCCAGAGCGTATTCAATCACCGGTAGGATGATTTGCTTGTGGATAGCAAGCCTATTTTTAAGGGATAAGGAGGACCTTCTGTTGCTGAGAGGGTATAGTGACCTCTTGAGAATGGAGCACTTTGTGGATATTTTGTTTACGTGGGATCTATATAATGAGTGTCCACGATTAAATTGCATCACTTTCAATGAGCTGTAACATTTCGCCCTTTTGGTTGATTTCAACGAAATTTTGGGTGAAATGACACTGCGTGAGTTTCATTGTGAAATGTGTCGTAGTTTCGAAAATGGAGTCGAAGGAACAGCAATTGTGCTAGAAAATTTTGCACACGCACCTCGATAACCCACAAGATGTTGAAAATTCACCAGTCTACAGTGTCTCGTGTTATAAAACGTTTCGGGAACGTTTAACTGTCGATCGAAAGAAGGTGAGTGGTAGAAATAGTGTTCCGTACATTGTGAAGAATCACAAGCGAGTGGTTGCTGCCTTCAAACGCAAACCCAACTGTTCCTTTCAAGATGCCACGAAAAAGCTGCACTTGAAGAAAGTTTCGAGCAGAAAGCCAAGAAACGAGCCTTCATTCAAAGTTCAGAAAGCTCCAAACCACAATGAAAAACAGAATAGAACAGCTAAAACATGTGCGCGTTAGCTGTACACACAAATGTTTATGATACCACACTGCTGCATCATGGACGATGAAACACACCTAAAAGCGGACTTTAAACAAATTCCCGGCAGCCAGTATGTGACTGCGAAAGACAAGTTCGATGTTCCAGAGTCTCTCAGGAAACGCAAGTGTCAAAATTGCCCAAAAAATTCATGATTTGGCATGGGATTTGTTCATGTGGTAAACGAAGCAAGCCTATCGTGACAACTTCAACTGTAAATGGTCAATGAATTAATGCCTGAAAAACGACTGCTTCAGTTTCACAAAACACACAACGTTCCTACTTTTTTTTGGCTGGAACTAGCCCCTTGCCATTGCTCCAAGGATGTTCTGGAGTGGTACAACACGAATGGTGTCAATTTCGTGCCGAAGGATCTTAATCCCCCAAACTCTCCAGAGTTGCGACCAATTGAAAAATATTGGGCTATGATGAAGCACAAACTTCGTAAGCATCCTAAAGTTGTCACTACAGAGCAGGATATGTTGAAGTCATGGTTGAAACTTGAAAGCGGAAAAAAATGGCGGTTCAAGCGTTGTACAAAACCTTATCTAAGAAGAAAGTTCCCCGACCAGAAGGGTATAACATAAAAATAACAAAATTATAACAAACCTTGTTACGACTAACTGATTGTGATATATATTTGTTAAAGATGTGTCCATCTGGATGATTGTATAACATACTCATAACAAATTATGATATGATGCCCCGCGAAGCACAATCTGTGAAATAAAAAAAAAATATAACACAGGCAGATATGATTTTGCTACATCGTAACAAACCTGTTACAAAGTTTGTTTGGTTTATGTTATATCTTGCTATATTTTTGTTACCTCTTGAGGATTTTTTGTTAAAATTTCTGTTATTTTAACAACATCCGCAATCTAAATTCTAACAACCTCTGTTATAAAAACAGAGTAACTGAATAACAAAACATGAGATAATTTGCTTATTTCCGACCAGGGTCGGGCTTTTGGATTTTGTAAAGAGATACAGTGAAATAAAAATACCTGAACCAAGCTTATACATTGTATTTTATTCCCTGAATATTTCATCACAATCGAGTGAGAGACTTGTTTTGAGGGACGAGTTTAAAGTGATGCAATTTAACAATGGACACCCTTTAGCAAGTCGCTGTCAAAGGTGAAACCGAGATAAACTACTTCACTCGACCATTCGAGTCACTCGTCCCTTGTAGATGGCGGAAGTGTCATCTGCGAACATAGATAAAACACCACCACCCGGTAGGTGAGGAGCATCTGACATGAAGATGTTGAACAATATGGGACCTAGGAGGCTCCACTGGGGGACCCCAGCGTCAACATTGAACGCATCAGAATAGGAATCACTCAGGAAGACCTGGAATCGTCTATTCGCTAGGTAGTTTTTAATGATTTTCGAGAGGAAGATCGGGAAGTTGGGTCGATGCAGCTTAAACACAAGACCATCATGCCAGATATAGTCGAACACCTTCTCGATGCACAACAATGCCATGACAGATGTTTTTGAAACGGACTTGTTCCACTTTAAGATGTTAGTAACCCTTGACAACTGGTGCAATAACCTCTCCTAAATCCGAACTGCTCTAAGAAGAATATGTTTTTCTGGTTTGAAAATTTCAGGAAACGACTGAGGATCAGCTTTTCGAATAGCTTCGAGACTGAGGATAAAGGGTGATACGGTCAAAATTTGGTCAAGGGAAAACGCGTGTAAATCGGTGAAATCGTTTATTTAAAATATCAAATTAAATTTCTTTTTCAAGTTCAATTAGTATAAAATTCAGAAAAAAAATATTCAGTTAGGCTTCCGCTTTTCCAAATCCGAATTGCCGGGCCTTACGCTTGACCCCTGCCATCAGATTTTGTACAGCCACCTTGTCCACCTTCTTCGCCGCAGAAAGCCAGTTTGCCTTGAACTGCTGCTCGTCCTTAGCAATTTTTTGGTCTTCTTTAGGTTCCGCTTGACAATAGCCCGGTATTTCTCAATTGGGCGGAGCTCTGGCGTGTTGGGAGGGTTCTTGTCCTTGGGAACCACCTGCACGTTGTTGGCGGCGTACCACTCCATGGCCTTTTTACCGTAATGGCAAGATGCCAAATCCGGCCAAAACAGTACGGAACAACCGTGTTTCTTCAGGAAAGGCAGCAGACGTTTATTCAAACACTCTTTCACGTAAATTTCTTGGTTGACAGTCCCGGAAGCTATGAAAATGCTGCTTTTCAAGCCACAGGTACAGATGGCTTGCCAAACCAGATATTTCTTTGCGAACTTTGACAGTTTCGTGTGCTTGAAAATATCTGCTACCTTTCCCCTTCCTTTTGCCGTATAAAACTCCTGTCCCGGAAGCTGCTTGTAGTCGGCTTTGACGTAGGTTTCGTCGTCCATTACCACGCAGTCAAACTTCGTCAGCATCGTCGTGTACAGCCTCCGGGATCGCGCTGGCCGTCGTATTTTGTTTATCATCGCGATTTGGAGTCACTACCTTCTTGTAAGTCGATAGTCCGGCTCGTTTTTGGCTCGATGCACGGTTGTAGACGATACACCCAGCTTATTTGCGGCATCTCGGAGAGATAGGTTAGGGTTTCGCTTGAAACTACCGGCAACTCTCTTTGTCGTCTCACCGGCTTCCGGTTTTCGATTTCCCCCCGATCCAGACTTCCTGGCCGTCGACAAACGTTCCCCAAACACTTTAATTACATTTGTAACGGTTGATTTGGCAACTTTTAGCGATTTTGCCAACTTTGCGTGCGAGTAGCTCGGATTTTCGCGATGCGCGAGCAAAATTTTGATACGCTGCTCTTCTTGCTTGGACGGCATTTTGAAGAGTGAATTCCAAAATCAAAATAGGAGCAACATTCTACACACACACACCTTCAAAATGAGGGGTGTTCAGGTTTTTTAAATGCAAAATTGAAAGAAATACGTCAAGTTGATGTTGACCAAATTTTGACATTATCGCCCTTTAATGGTCGTTTCTGAAGGTATGTTTCGATAGATCAGAAGTAAGCAGAGGAATTAACGTCTAAATATTGGCAGTTCTAATTATATATTATATACAGCTTCATCAAATGTCCCAAGCACTGAATAAACTGCCTAAAGCCCGTCCCGTAACATATGTAGTGACTATTTAACTATCATACAAACTTCATTGAGTAGAGCAGTGAGGAGGATATCACATTTATTGTGGAACTATTTGTAAAAATTTCAATTCAATTTCAATTCAATTTACATTGAACAGTATTAAGGGCAGTACTGATATGCTATAACCTCTTGGCTTGACAAAGCAAGTTGGGTATTGATTGTGGTGCTTTTCTTTGACGGATCAAGACATTTTTTATATTAGGGTGAATGTATCAATTAAAAACTCTGTTCATACTATTTTTTAATTCTTATTTTAGTCCATACATTTTCTAAAGGTTTTACTCAATGGTGTGAAAAAATCTGTGCATTTCTTGTCAATTCTAGTAGGATCTTGCGAAGTAGAAAAATGGGAAAAGTATTTAACCGCTTTGCCGCGACTAAATTGATAATTATTATCACCGTTCAACTTAAAAAAACACACAGTTTTGAAGTTCGATCAAGAGTGTGGATCAAAAATTGCAATGAAGAAAACAGCCATTTGCTAGTCATATGCTGCGATCGCAGCCAACACACACATACACGCGTGTGAGACTTCTTCATAATATCAAGTGCACACTCACCACATAGCGAGCACCATTTTTGTAATATTGGTTTCATATCCAAAGATCGGTTAAGAATTTTTTTATTTTATTCATAGATTGTATTGATTTCATCGCGAATGCATAAAATTGATCTCGACACAACATCGTATATTTACATTTTATGACTGAACAAGTTAGTGACATTTAGAAAGCGGTGTTGAGATCTATCTGATTATAAATATATTACAAAAAGATCTCTTTTTATATAATATTAAATACACTATCATTCAAGACACTAACCCAAATCATATAGGTAATGTTCACATGCGGGGTGTAATATGTGAAAGTTACCTCGGAATTGGCGTGACTCTCCAGACATTCTATAATGGGTTGCTGAATCTGCAATAAAGCTATAACTTTCCAACTCGCGAATAAAAACACCTTTCAATAATTATTTAAAGGATTGTTGCAAACAGATTTCTTCTACAATAAGATTTCCGGCTAACACAAACACAAACACAAACACACAAAAATATTTAAGTTGTCTTTACGTTTTATAGAGGCTGATCAGTCTCAACAAAAGTTAACGAAGTCTTTCGATCTTCCCTAACTAAACAGTTGATTTATTAGTTTATTTAAACACAACATCTTCGACAAAGACATCGCACAGACTGATCATAAAAATGTTTTAATTTTATTCTTATATACTAAAAATCCAAAGAGTCGCACACTTGATTGAACAACCTAACGGGTTATTTCGTCCATAAAGAGTACGGTGGCCAGAAATCCACAACAGTTGACGATTCCGGAGCTGGCGAGCTGGTGCATGTAACCTAACATTCTCAAGAATGCTGCTACAAGCGATGTTGCACATGACTACGTCGAAGACAAACAGCCGTTGAAGCATCACTCGACGACTTGATAACGGTTGAATATTTAGCAGCGCACATCGATCTTCATATGGCGGCAGATTGATAGGATCGTTCCAGGGACGGCGGATTACAGCGAATTTAGTGAACCGCTTCTGGACTTTTTTGATGCGTGCAATATGAACGGTGTGATACGGAGCCTAGATTTGCACTCCGTATTCCTGCACACTACGAACTAAAGCACAATACAGCGACTTGCGCTTCAAGAAACCCGTAACGGTGTTACGCTTTAGGAAACCGAGCATTGCCTTTGCTTTCACGGTTGTTGCGAAGATGTGCTCGTTGAAGCGAAGCTTCCGATCAAGTTTGACTCCTAGGTCGTTGATCGACGTGACCCTCGCCAGTGATATGTCGTTTAAGCCGTAGTCGCACATGACAACGGAATGACAACGAGCGAAAGTTTCTGCACTTAGCCGTATTCATCTACGTTCCATTTAGACACATGTTCTAAATTGGCTTGTAAAGCACAGCAATCTACAAGCGATTTAATTACACGGAACAGCTTCAAGTCATCCGCCTAGAGCAATTTACCAGAGTTGAGACCTTCGCACAGATCGTTGATGAAGAGGATGAATATAAGAAGGCCAAGGTGGCTGCCCTGTGGTACACCGGAGGGAATATCAAACAAGTCCGATCTAGCGACGTACACCTTGACAAAATCCTTACGTGAAGACAAATACGACTGAAGCCACTGAATAATCCAAGTGGGCAATCTAAGGCGGTTCAGTTATTCAATGGTCAGTTGATGAGGTACCTTGTCGAACGCTTTTGAAAAGTCAAAGTAAATGGCGTCAACCTGGCATCGCTTCTCGAGCTCGTTGATCATAGTACCGGTGTCAGACATGTGGTTCCATGGCGTTGACCGCTTTTTGATGAAGCCATGTTGTTTCTCAGAGATCATTGACTACACAACTTTCCGATGCATCGACTGCGCCTGCACTGAGAGCATCGCGAATATCGTCATTATTGAAAGTGACCAAAGGAAGATGAAGATTATACAACGGAAGCCCTTCCAAGTAATGCTGCGCCAGCGGAGGTGAGTAATCGTCGTATACGGAACGGAAAAACTCAGCAAAAAGATTTGCGGTAGACACCGGTGAGCAAGGACTACGAGATTGGAACGTAACCTCAACGGGTACCCTGGTAGAGCTTTTTTGTTTGTTGATGTAGGCCCAGAAAGAGGAAGGGTCTTGTCGGAAATTGATTTGAATACGATCAATAACTCGGAAACGGCGATACTCTTCTTCAGCAAACTCGTGTTCGTGGTAGTTTCACGTTCAATAGTGCCGTAGAAAGCCGTCACGGAAGCATCAAGAGAACCGTGGTACAAGACTCGACTAAGGCAAGTTCCTGTTCAGTTTACGCGTTAAAAGGTAAGTATCCCAGAAACTGTTCATCAAACTGCCAGATTAAATACGGCAGTTTGTAGTCTCCAAAGCAGACGATAGCATCACGGGAATCGGCAAGACGTTGAATTGGGTTAACTGATCCCACGTGACATAAAGGGAAAACTGCGGCAGAACATGTCTAGGGTTTTTTTCATCAGGGCGAATCTGCAATTGAGCGACTCTCTTTGATTACTTTCTCTTTCATTCATATTCCATTCAGCGTTACGTTTTTCATTCAACTATTTGTAGAGTATGGTAGCCAGCACTGTTGTGTTTCTATCTGTACTAAAGAATCCCTCAAAAGATTTATAATGGCGCTGTAATAAATGAAAGAGAGCGAGAGAGGAGAGAGTCTCTCATTGTTAGATTCGCTCTTTTGAAAAAAAATCCCAGATGTAACCGTTGTTACAGAAATTTGAATTGTTTTTTTTAAATGCGCCGTGTGAATCGAAGATTCCAATCGGTTACCAAACTTTAGCGGATAGAACATCACTGGGCTGCACTCAACGACAGCTAAACATGGTGTGAAGAAATTCCCAACATGGTGACGTCACGGAACATGGGTGATTGGCTGAAAGCTCGAAGGACTCGCAGTGAGTGGCCATCGGGGAGTTTTAATCAGGCAAGCGTGTAGATCACAAATGCTACAAAGTATTGCCAGTGGCCAAGTTAGTGCCGGGAAAAAAGTGAGCCTTCTGATTGGCGAGGTGAGACCCGCCATTGCACGCTACGATTTGGGCATCTGTAAGGTGCCCATTTCTAATCGTTAAGGACCGCTATTGTTCCTCTGGCTTCGGGCCATAATTATCAAGGAGGACGACGCTCTCGGTCAATGAGCCCTAATCATCAAGGAGGAATAACCTTCTCGGTTCGACAAAGAGCGGCCTTGCCGTCGTTGACCGACTTCGCTTGAAGGAAGCGCCTGTAATCGTGGACCCCGAAATTCCAGCCCATCGACAACCGCCATTCTGCTGTCCGTTGTCACCGCCAGGTCACCATCTTTCACCACGGCGAGTCAGCCATCGCTGGTTTCGCATCGACGCCGCGAGCTATCGACGGAGTCCAGGAATAGCATCAAGGTACGTGGCGGTAATCCAGTGTACACTACAGACAAATACAACCATTGAACAGGAGAATCCGTTGAGTTTCAATTAATTTGAATCTTTTAGTGCCTCTTTTATTCCGCGAAGCCCCTCCGGTTGTGACTAGCTCCGGGTCTAGCGCAGCTGAGTATTGTCGGTAAATCATTAGTAACAAACAATCCGAACGGCAGCTTGCTCCAGGCTATCACTATCCACAGCCTAGAGAAGTCGTGTAGTGTTGACAGTAGTCTAGTGACTACTAATTTGCAGTGTTGGATAACCTCTGGTTTACCATACCAATGAATGCACAGGAACTGATCTCTAGCATGCATTCATTGGTATGTAAACCAGATTATCAACACTGTCACTAGACCTATCAACACTACGACCCGTTCAGTTTGTTACTAATGATTTCTCAGCTGCGTTCTGTAACCGGAAATAGCAGATAAGGGCACTAAGATTCAGTGAACCAGAGCTCGGCAGATGGATGTCTGTGTGTACGCTGGATTACCGCTGCTGATGCTATTCTGGACTTCCGTCGGCGTCATCCAGAATGTGATCTGCCAGGCAACTGACGAACGGACGGCAGATGATGAACCGTTCGGGGTCAGGCGCTCCTTGTCGGCGGCGACGGCAGACCTGCTGCTGTCGACCGGTATTCCTCCTTGTGTTATGATTATGGCCCGAGCCAGAACAATAGCGGTCATGAAATGGGCTTACCTGCTAGGCACGCTGGCGATGCAATGGCGGGTCTCACCGCTGTCAGAAGACCATTCCCGATAGCCTTTGGCAACGTGTGTTGTGCAAACTCCCGATGACCACTTCACTGCGAGTCACTCGGCATTCGGCAATGTTCCGGCAGACGTCACCATGTGAATTTCTTCACGCCATGTTTGTCGTTGAATGCAGCCAGTGATGTTATCGCTGAGACTGATTGTAACCCGTTAGTCTTCGATTCACACGACCTTTATTAAAAGGCAATTCAAGTATGACAACGGTACATCTGGGATTTTTTCAGAGACAGTCTGGCTGTGAGACTCTCTCATAAACTTCTCTTTCATTGGCGCCGTGCAATTCTTCCAGCGAATGAAACACAACGTGCTGACTATAATTCAGTGATGAGATATGATGAAGAAGATATACTCAGGCAGATTCACCCTGATGAAAAAGGCGTTGCAGTTTACAGATCAGTTGGCAATTCAACAACGATGATCATCATGCTGCTTTGAGACCGTGTTATCTGGCAGTTGTCCCCTGCAACGCGTAAATTTCAAGTCTTGTACACGGTAACTCAATTGATCAGTAATCCGACCGACTATCTAGGCGGACAACCAATCTTGATGAACACCACAACTCCATGACCGTCGTATTTACAAGCTCGGGAACAACTACCAAACACGAACGCAATTTCTTGAAGAAGGTATCGCCGTTTCAATTGTGTTAAAATCGACAGGGTCCATCTGTCGAGCAGGCAAATACCGGAACGCCGCGAACCTCGTAATCCTTACGTCCGGTTTCAGTTCATGCGACGTGCAGACATTCCCTTCAGGTGTATAATCCTTTGGTCCTTTCAATAATGACGTGGCGTAAATCTGTGGAAAGTGTGTGATCAATTCTGGCTGTATGTAACTCGTCAAACGGTCAATACATGTTACCCGGTATATGATCAACGAAACCTGAGCTGTGACGCCACTGACTTTCAAAGCGTTCGACAGATCCTCATCAACTGACGCCGTGGTCTTCAGACTGCATAACAGACCAACACGCTAGTTGACCGAATGACTCGATTTATCTTCGCATGAGTTTATCAAGTGCGATCATCGGTGTACTGGGGCGAAGCACCTTGACGCTCTTACATCTTCGTCAGCGATCCAGTGCGGATCTCAATATGACAGGCTGCTCTGGGCGGATGACGAGCTGTTCCGTGAACAATTAAATTGTATTGGCACCTGAAACAGTTGAACGTAATCTAAATGGAGACGTAGATGAATACGTAAATGCAGAGGCTCGTTATGAAATTCCGTTGTCGTGCTGACCACGATGACTGAAGTCCTAGGAGTCAAACTTGATCGGAAACAAACTCATCTTCATGACAACAAATGTGGCACGAACAACGAAGCACGAAATTGTATTCAGCAGTTCGTAATGCTACAGTGCAAACCATCACACGGATCTACGCACGTAAAGTATTCTCGCTGGCCTAGTCTATCTGCTATAATCGACATGTGCGCAACCGTTATCAAACCAGTCATCGCACCGATACATCCTCAACTCCGGAATCGTCAACTGTATTGGTGGCCGCCTATGGACAACCCATTGATCCCCAGTTTTAGTAAGAACAAAATTAAAACGACACACGTCGATCTGTGCGATATTGTCAATATAAACTAATAAATCAACTGTTTAGTGAAGATCGAAGACTCGTTAACTTTGTTGAACTGATCAGCCTATAAAACATTTAACTAAATATTTTGTATTGTTCTATGTTTGTAGCCGAAATCTTATTAACCAGAAAATGTTGCAACAATCCTTTAAATGAGTATTAGTGTTCGCGAGTTGAAGTTATGACCCTTGTTTTCAGGCATGTCTGGAGAATACGCCAATTCAACCTGCATATTACCCACTGTATAATGAGCGATACCTATGTTTATGTTAGTGTCTTGAATGATAGTGTATTTAATATTAATATGAGATCTTTTATGACTATTTATGTCAGATGTCATCATGAAATATGATGACCTGATGAATCCCTGCGTGATTCGCGATAGTATGGTAGTAAAAGTGAATTCTTGTATCTTTGGATATGAATTGATATTACAGAGATGGTGCTCCTTTCCATGTGTGATTAATTGTAATCAAAAAAAAAACGCGCGATATGTGTGTTGGCTGCGTCTATGAACAGCAAATGATTTTCTTCATTGCAATTTTGATCCACCTCGAACTCAAACTGTGTGTTTAGTCATGATAACGGTGTACGCTGCAGATCCCTAGTGAATGTGACAGAAAATGTACGCCATTGGTGACGGCAGAAAATGGACATGGAATTAAGCAGGCCATGAATAGCATTCACCCCTATTATAAAATGTCTTGATCAAAGCACCACAATACCCAACTGCTGGCTCCGTCGACACTACTTGTAAATTGAATTATTACGTGAAAAAAATAATTCCACAATATGAATATCCTCCTCATGAGGATTTGGACAGGCACTGACAGTTTATTCAGTGAAACATTTGATGAAACTGTATATAATATATATTAGAACTGTAACGTTAATCCCTGCCTTCTGATCTGGCCTTATACAGAAACGACTGCCAAAGAGCGATAAATTTGGTCAGCATCAACACCCAGTACATTTCAATTTTGCATTCTCGACCAATGTGTGTGTAAATGTTGCTCCTATTTGACACACGGGAATTCTATCGTAAGAAAAACGTATCAAACACGTATTATAAGTCTGCATCATTACAAATGTAATTAAGATGTTTGAACGTCTGTGGCTGTAGATCAATCAAACCGGAGCAAAGCGCCGTAAACGAAACGGATACAAATGAAACAGTGTTTCCACAACTGATATCAACACAGAAGATGAGCAAATCGCGATGATAAACAAGCTCGACGGCCAAACGCGATCTGACGTGTATGAACTGACGGAAACCTACATTCAAGCCGACTTCCTTTCAGGTTGGAAGTTTATAGAGCAGAAGAGTAGCAGATATTCTCAAGCACGCAAGCTGATCAAGGAATTCTGAAAATATCTGGTTTGAAGCAACCATCTATACCTGTGGCAAGCTGTATTTCCTTCAGCTCAATGATTTACATGAAAAGTGATTTGAATCGGCGTCTTATGAAGAAGCTGTTGTTCCGTATTTGGTTAACATCTTATCTGATACTCAACAGCTAGTGTGGGATGTACCTCAATTCCGCTAGTGAAAATGCAAATTAGTAATATTTCGCCAAACAGAGCGAGCCTTGGTCAAGACAAGTTTCTTCTACGGCAGAAGGTGAACAAACGGCAGGAGTCAATAGTCATTGAAAAAAATAACTGAATATTTTTCTGGTATATGATTTGAAAGAAATTTGTGATATTTTAAATAGACGACAATTTACCTTCCCTTATGCTGACAATCATCACACTTGTCGCCGAAGCGATTCAACAAAATTGCAGCGCATTCTTCTTTAGAGCAGTTCGGGTAGAAGTGGCTGCGCCAGTCAGGAATTTTGTAAGATGGAACAAGTCCGCAAACATCTGTCATGGCGACAGTGTCGCATCGAGAAGATATTCGTTATATCTGGCATGATGATGGCAATGTTTGCTGCAACTCGATTTCCTACTCGAAAATCATTAAAAACGCAACGATAACAATTCTATTCTCGTTAATGTTGACGCTGGGGTCCTAGGTCAACGTCTTCATGTCGAACCCTCCTTGTTCTGGGCCCTCGTAAATCTGAGTGACTCAATGATCGAGTGTAGTTTATCTCGGTTTCACGCTTGACAAAGAGTGATCCGTGACCGTGCCCAAATAGATCATAAACAACTCGATTTGTGATATTCAGGGAATAAATACAATGTATAAACTGGTTCAGATAACCATGTAATCTGCTGCAAAATGCCCTGTCAGTAAACCGTCCATCTCATGTTTTGTTATTCAGTGAACCCATGTTTTATAACAGAGATTATTGGGTACGGATGATGAAATAACGAAGTGAACAACCGTCTCAGAACAACAAAATATAGCAGGAATATAACCAGGCAAATTGAAACATGTAACAGGTTGTTACGATGTATGTACCTGTGTTATATTTTTTGATTTCACAGATTAAAAAGCGAATAAATAATTTGTTATGGTAATGTTCTACAATCCCGAAGTATGGACATCTTTAACAGATATATCACAATCGATTAGTCATACCGACAGACAGACCTAATTTGTTATTTTTATGTTATACCCTTGTCGGGAACAACTGGGTTGTAGCAGACCTGCATTTTCAGCCAGTAATATGACATATCCTGCAGTGAACGGCAGCGTGTAACTCGTCATGGCCAATATTTTTCAGTGAACAATATGAGTTAGATCATCGGCAAGTGTTTGCCATAA
>JASCZW010018847.1:0-14730 GCA_034211315.2 Aedes japonicus | reverse complement strand
TAGTGTGATGGAATGGGGACGAGACAATTGATTGATTGATTTCTTATTGCTGATTGTTGAACTTTAATTCTGTCGGCGGTTTATAATAACGTTTGCATAAAAAAATGCACAAAAATTGCCAATTTTTTATGGGTTTACTTTTACCCGCACTGACGAAACTACTCATGCCGCATCAATCATAGTAACCCATGAGTCAGCAAAAAAAATTTGACAGCTCTATCAGTCGAACTCTAACCGTGCCGGCAAAAACAGTGAAGCAACTCCGTTCAGAAGTGTGCTCGTTCAAAGAACGGTATCCCGCCGCGTCGAAAACGGACATCGTACGGCACTTTGTGGACGCCGTATACGCCCGTTCCGGCATCCACAACATCTTGGCACTATTAGACGACAATCAGACCATCGAAAGAAAGCTCGATTCCGGACGGTCGACGACCCTGAGCGCCAAGAAGCTCCAAAGGATGCTGAAGAGGAAAACCGAAGGAAAACTGGCTATATCGGAAGGTCAGTTCAACCGGCCAAACTGTGAAAAAGTACCTGGCGAACATGAACATACATGTCAGGAAGCGCAAGTCGCGTCCACTGGTTTCGGAGCAGCACGCAAAGCCGCTGTGGCAGCGGCTGAATAAGATGGTCAACCCGATTTTCCAGGCGAATCGCGACGTGGCAGTGATGATTGAGCACGAGACCTATCTCACCCTGGATGGCAACGACTTTCAGGGCACTTCGTATTTTACTTCCCCCACGAAGGAAGTGAGCTACGAGGTAAAATTTATTTCACACACCAAGTTCCCCAAGAAGATGCTGCTGTGGCTGACAATCAGCGAGAAGGGGATGTCTTTCGCTCCGGACTGGCTGTAAACGGGGAAATTTATAGTAATAAATGCCTGCCGGAAGTTGCGTCGTTCATCAAAAAATACCATAAAAGCGAAGAGGCTCGAAGCGATGGTTGGAGGAGATGAAGGGGCTGAATATCGATGTGGTGCCCAAGTCGGCGAACGCACTCAACGTCGCCAAGCTGCGTCCCATCGAGAGTTTCTGGGCCAACCTAAAGCGTAACATCTACTCCAACAATGTTGTCGCGAAAACTGAGAAGAAATTGATAAATAAACCGAAGAAAGAACTCAAAAGCATGGCTACACGCATTTTTTAGTCCTCCATGGTGAATGTTCCGGTTCACTGCTGGAAGGCCGCTCAAAATGGTGCAGATTTTTTTTGCAAATAATTAATATCACCATTCGAAAAAAAAGTCCATTTTTTAAATGTAAACGTTAGTTGATCGCATGTTGCTAAGTAATGTACCGAAATTGCATTACCTCTTTCATTCTTATATATTGTCTGTTGTGCTGGATTTTACAGTGGCGTCTTTTTTCTCTTGATAGGAACCTGTCCAAAATAATAACAGCTACACAAATTTAAATATAATCCAACAAAACCGGTTGTTTATGTCACAATTATAGAGCTATATCTACATTAGAAACAGTTGATTAAGATGTTAATCCTTCTTTCTGTTAAATTCTAGAACATTCTGTGGTACACCCACCATCAGGTTCCTCAGATACGGCATCCGGGACGATTCTCCTTCTATTGAAATGATCGGTACCATATGCTTTCTTCTTATTTTCGAAGAGTTGCCGCTTAACTAGAGCCCAGTACTTCTCTATTGGGCGAAGTTCAGGGCAGTTTGGTGGATTGGCTTTTTTGGCAAGTACTTGACCTCTTGTACCTTATACAATTCAAGGACGGATTTCACATAGTGACAAGAGGCCAAATCAGGCCAATACAGAGCTGGTGAGTCATTACTTTAAATAAACGGTAGCAACAGCTTTTGCAGACATGCTTTCTCGTACACATCCCTATTGATACTTCTCTAGGGAATTTGGACACCTTCTTTGTCCGGAAATGCTCAGCAACGGCGTTCCTTTGCATTGCCGTAAAAATAGATCAAATTTGCCTTCCCCTTACCGGTGTTGTATTTTTTGTTGTTAAACCCACCAACACCTGTTATCCTGTCAATTCTGCAACATCAGAGATCAGGAGTTTTTTTTCAAAGATCGCAGATTTTTTACAAACGTTTTGTCAAGGATTGGTTTGACCAAATATTTTTTTACTGCCTGTAGTGCGTCGTACGCAGATGACGAGAAATAATTGCTCTTTCGTTCGGCTGTGTGTGTGAATGCATACATCTAATCTAAACGATATTAGATAATGCTGATTTGTAATTTGACGGCAGATAAACAAGAGTAAAAACAGAGAAGTTCCCATCCTTGAAGACACCAGAGATTCATAATTCTAGAAAAAGTCATTCTCAAAAGTTGAGGAAACATTCCAAAGATTCATTAGTTAAGGGAACTTTCTAGAAGTTCAGAGATTTTTCCAGAAGCTCGAGAAACTTTCCATGTCATGAAACATCACAAAAGCTCAGGGTACTTCAGTTTTAAGAAGAACTTAAACTTCTTGCTACTCGATAATTTTTCGTACCAAACCAAAACGAGAATAAAAAAAATCAAATACACCAACTACATCAACACTAACTTATTAAAAAATTTACAAATTGATCAGCTTCCAAGATTATTTTTCTATTTCTTGTAAATTATTAAAATATTTGTAATATTTTGCTTTTTATCATGAAAGATGTACCAAATACAAGTCCAAATAAATTCTGGGAAGCTGAATCGGCCTTTCAAAGTTCCGGTTATTTCCAGAAAGTTGTTTCTATAGTAATCCATGGGTGATCAGTAAACTTTTTGGAAATTCAAACAAGAAACGTTGAGAATTTTTCAGCAATTCAATGGACTTCTCTGAAGTTGGGCCACTTCTCTTCTTATAAGAGAGCGAGCAAACTTTATGATTATCTTGAAACTGCAAAAATGTTTATTGAACTTCCCAAAAGTTTATTCAACTTCCGAGTAGCTTAACAAGCTTAAGCTTAAGCTTAATTAACTTTTGTCAGGTTCATTGTAATTCAATTCCGAAGTTCATAGTAATTCAGAAAATAATTTTAAAAGAGTTTGTTCAGTTTGTAGAAGCTTATATAAGCTCTGATCAATTCGTGTAGCTGCCGAGAAGTGCTATGATTGTCTAAATGTTTTTGAATCTGTAGCTAATTTTTTTTTGAATTCAATGTAGCATCGGTTTCCATAGAACAAAACAGCCATAGTAAACATTTTCCTTTCCTCCAGTAGATAAGCCTGAATATCCAGATCCCTAGTAAACCTGCCGAAACTTTTTATACAACAGGTTTCTCTAAAATTTATCTGTATGAGCTAATTTCGTGTGCTAATGACTAATCCATCAATAAACCGTTTGTTCACTCTGAAGACTTCATTAGTTTTCATTTCCCAGCAATCGAAATAAAGGGTGTTTGGTCAATCAGTAATGTGTGTGAGTCGATCAAAGTTTTTATTAATAAATCAAATTCTTATTCTTTCTCAAGTTCAGGTAATACATAATACAGGAGAAATATTCAGCTAGTAACGCGGCAGAGTAGCTCAGTGGTTGCCCGTTCTGCTTACTGAGCAGATGGTCGGGAGTTCAATCCCAGGCCCGTCCCCTTCCTTGCCATTTGTCACTTGCCTCTTTCTATCACACCACTAGATTTAAAATCAAAAGTAGTCTACTGCCCTTTTTTTCATTGATCGCTTCACTTACCACAGTGCATCCATGATCTAAAAATAAATAGTTTGGATTTTCGCCATGCCTGTGCAAAATTTTGATGCGTTGCTTCTCTTCCTTTTACGACATTTTGATAAGAGAAGTGCTAATCTCAAAATCTAACTAGAGGCACGATGCTATACGCACACATCTTCAAAATGAGGGCTGTGGAAAAATTTTCAATGCACGATGAAAGGAAATGCATAAAGTTTAAGTCGACCAAATTTTGATCGAAACACCCTTTAGTATTCGGAACCGGAATTTGCCACCAAATTGTCGTAAAATCTACAATAGTCACAATTCCTGGATCTTCCTCATTTCGAACTAGTCGGCGTTTTCCGGAAAATGCAGTAGCTGTAAAAACTAAGAGAACCACTCGTTATTCGAGAATGAAACGAAAGGCAATTTGCTGGCACCGGGAGCAACTTGAAGTAATTTTCAGCATCCGAGGCGAGCAACACCACTTTCCATCCCGCACAAAACACGGGCATTTTTCGGCTAAAAAGCTGAAATTTTACTCATTAATTGGTATTATCAAGCAGCGAGTAGTGTTTTGGAACTGGCTAAATTCGCTAGCCATTTTATGTACCACATTATCTTTTGAAACCATGAAGTATATAAAGGGTGTACGGAATCAAATTGCGACACACACAAATATTCGGCAAAATTCACCCGTTCAACCAATCATCTTCATACTTTCAGGAAGTAAAATGAAACGTGTTATAAATATTTTCCCAAGTTTGTTTTATTCAATTCCATATCCAAATGCACGAACCTTCCTCTTTACACTACTCATAAGGCCCTGCACAACATTTGGACCAACTTTTTTTGCGTGGCTTTTTCTTCATATCTTCCTCCGATTTCACTTCCTTAGGATGCTTCCAAAGTGCCTGCTTCATGATGGCCCAGTATTTTTCACAATTGGCCGCAGTTCCGGTGCGTTCGGAAGGTTGAGATGCTTTGGCACGAAATTGACCTCCTTAGCGTTGTACCAATAAAAAACCTCTTGCGAGTAATGGCATGAGGCCAAATCGGGCCAAAAAATCCACTGTCCACACGAGCAAATTGCTTGCCAAATAATGACATTTTCTGCTTTTTAACGTCATCAGGGACATCAAATTCATGATGAGCAGTGAAAAACTAGAGCCCCGGAGGCTGCAGGAAGTCTGCTTTTACAGACGTCTCAACATCTATAAGGCTTTGTGCACAAATTACGTAACGCAAAAAACCGGGATTTTGGACCCCCTCTCCCCCCTATGTAACAATAAATAACACGTGACCAGACTCCCCCCTTTAATTACGTAACGCTCACGGACCCCCCCCCCTATTTCTCAATTGTGAGAAAATCTTCACAAAACTATTATTGTTGTTGTTTTTATGTTCAATTCTCATTTGGGTAACTTGAAATTAGTAAAGATTGCAAACATCAGTCAAATAATTTCATTTAAGTTATTTAAGTAATAAAGATTACGAAAATCATTGCACTTATTGTACTGCATTAATTCAGGTTACTGAATGTTCTTAAAACTGTTACAAATGTTAGTTCAACAAGCTTCCTCAAATGTCTATAAATTATTTAAAGTATCACAAAAAAAAAGTTTTAAGTTTTATTCATATCACATAAATCTAGTTAAAAGATTGCAACAGTATGTTATGCATTGCATTATTATATTCTTTATAATTATATTTTTTATACACTAATCAGCGTTTTCTTCTTGATCCGTGCAGTATATGAATAAGGGCGCGCTGTGTACGGCTAATTCATGACGGCGGAAACATAGAACAATAGTTGAGTAAAGTGCATTTCTAGACAAAATCGTCAAAAGGTCGACAGTAACAATTGTAAACAATGACTTAAAACGTGAATTTCCTGGAAATGCTTGGTTGCTAACACCTATATCCACTACCAACGGAAAGGTAATAACTTCCAAAAATTTGTTAGCAAAATAGTTTCAACACGTATTTATACGTAAAGATCAATGGTACAGAATATAGCTTTGGAATATTTGAAATATTACAGAAAATCAGTTTTCATTGCGTTCAACTGTGGACTAAGCATATTAAACTAAAGGATTACAGTTTTCGAAGATATGTTTTGTTCGTCGAATTAAATGAGGAACGGGAACCGTCATCACAGATAATTTCGTGTTGACCTTGCGAAAAAGCCCTATTGAAAAAACTACATACATTTGACGTAATCTAAGATACTCATGGAAAACAAAATATTCCTCAAAATTCAAACTGCAATGCAGCCGCCATAACCCGTAGTAAAATCCTATACTGTCTCAACATTAACCGTCGTTAAATCTCAGCCCAGCGTCTGGAATAGCCCTCCATCATGCTCAAATTAACTAATTAAATCTGATGGTAAACGTCATACCGGTCCATTGCCCGAATCCGGTCCCCTCATTACGTGTTTTTGGTTCGTAAAATCACACCGCAAAAACAACGCCTCACCTTCCGTCGAACCTGGTGCTAAGCCCCTAGCCGTACCGGCTATGTGTGTATTCGGAGCGCACTCGTTAATATCTTATAAAATATTCAGCAAATTGTGTGTATAAATATTAAATGGCTCAACTTTTCGCCCACTACCATCCTGCTTTTCGAGTGCTTTCAGTTTGTTTCAACTTTTCCACCGACAATCACTTACACAGTCAGTCATTGCTGGGTGAAAAACAGACAAGAAGGGTGCGGATTCTCTTAACACCATCCGTTGATCCCATCTGTTCCTAGCTGCCATTGCCGAAGCACTCTCAGACTTTCTGCTTGTGCTTTCATCCATAAATGAGCAAGCGTAAATCCTAACCTTAAAAGCATCAACAGCTTCAAGATCTTTTGTTGAGACGCTAATACCATTCTCTACGTTGAGTTTACGAAATGAAAGGAACAGCTCAAGATGAAGTACTTCCCCCAGCTCCACCTCCCCATCCTATTCCCCCGTTCTAATCTTACTTTTGCTTTCACCTTTTGCCTGCCATTGTATCCTGCTGCTACGTAGCGAAGAGAATGAAAAGGAACTTTTTGAACTCTCCAATAGTAGCATCAACAACAACAACAAAGGCTCCCCCCATTACTTGTATCCTTTTTGCACAAGTGGGGTGGGATGAGCATTATGTCATCGTGCTTTTTTTTACGACTGAGGTTGGATAAAACTTGTGTCTTCTCTCGAGTACAAGTCGTCACGTAATACACCGGTTGGTTTCGGTACCTACGGCCGGATGGTCGACCTGTCTCTTGTCCTGACCAGAAACCTGGCGTTAACCTCCATTAGAGGGAAGTTAAATTATATAAATGAAAAGAAGTACGACCCGGAAAGGTGAATCTGGTCTTTTCGTTTATAATGGTTGCATGAAATGAAGTGCTCTTTGCTTCTAGGGAAACTAAGTTTGATTTTAGCAGGAGGATTTGGATGGTATTTTAAACGATAGTGTGTGTGTTTTCATTATACGATTGCTGTATACATCTATTTCCATATAACATATTCAAAGTTGATCAAATAACTTAATTTGACAAGTTGTTCCTTCCAAAGTAAGCCCACTTTTTTAATCGTTCCAATCACTAAAAAAAATTCCATAAATATCAATAAAACTTTGATTGCTAGGCTCTGGTTTCTGCACTTGAAATCCATATTATTAATTTAATTATCATCCCATCACTCTCCCTTGCGCAGCCCACATTCAATGCCGAAACAGACTCTGCGAGGAAACCATACCAAATCCACTCCAGATCAAGTTTGTCGCTCAAATAATACGTCAAGCATCCCCTTTCTTTCGGCGAATTGTTTTTCCCTTCACGTCCATGAAAACCCTCAAAAGACCCTCCTGTAAAACCGAGGACTTTGACGACTGCGACGCGACGGTTGGACTAACAGGCGGCCGTACGTGGCACAGGGTATTGTTAGGGCATCGGTAAATACTCCGGCTTGCTGTCGCACCCCTTCAAGAGAGGCAATCTGTTGCCATGATGATGTTGATGATCGGAAACGGAGAACAACCGAAAGCAGCAAAGTCATTTCTATGCTAAAAACAAACATATTTATCCCCTGGCAGCATCAGCAGCACCAGGTTGGTTTCGCTCGGACTGAATTCGATGCGGCGATTGTTTATTCGAGAAAAGCCAAAGAAATGAGGGTTCATTTTACCAGTAGTATTTGCTGCGGAAAAATGTGTAACCCAGAGCTGTTTGAAAACTTATAGGATTTTTTATTTAATTTGCATGCCTAAAACCTGCTGAATTGCTACGGCAACAGAAACCATCCATTAGACTTGGTTTTGGTGATCTAGTTGTTATGATCATATCTTAAAACACAGGAATTTGAAAGATTCCTACGATACTACTCGAGCAGAATAAAATTACACATAACTGAAGAATGATAAAAATAACAATATCAGATGCATTGGTCCGTTATGGCATTGCGTTGCACGGTAATCTAGTCTCATCCTTTTTTTATGAACATTTGACAAAAATGTTCGAACCTGATTTCAAACATATTTGAAGGCTGAATTACAAATTGTCAGTCCTATGCACCCACTTTTAGGAGATCTTTCAGGAGACTCAAGTATGTTAAGTATATAAAGAAAAAATTGTGTGATATGTAAGCCAGGAACTTTAATATGTGGGTCTAAAACTATCAGGTCGAACAGTTTGTACAATAACCTCAGCGGCAGTTGTGAAGAAAATGGCTATAGTTTTTGCCTCAGGAAGCACCAGCACAGTGGTCCCATGCTTAATGACTTGCTTCTAATAACGTAACTCACACGAACACATCCTCAAATATTCTGTCAAAACAACACAGCGAATCAAAACAAAAACAATCCATCTAATACCAAAAAACGCAAGAATCTATTGCATGATGCAGACTACAACTATTTCGTACCAAGAGGTTCTACGACAATGTGCAAATTTCAAATCGCTAGTTTTGAATAGATCGTTGCTAACTCTATATGGTTTCAAACAAATTTCAATACCACTTTTCTTGAATTGAAACATACACTGCGACTAGTTTTTATAGCTGCACCTCTAATTTTACACACCTTGCAATATTCGTGGTGCAATCAATGGATGTAACGAAATGTGTCTGTTTGTATTAGTGAAACGTATGTTTTGCATACTGTATTTTGATAGTGTTTGTGTTTCAATTGTTAAATAAACGTGTTTTCATTAATTTTAAGCGTTCATTTTCTATAGCTGCGCATCAGGTATTGCTTTGGTTCGAAAAATGTCATAACGTAAATTCTGCTGAAATAGCTTAAAAATGCCGCGAGGAAGTGTTTTGAGTGAGAATAAGAAGGGAATGATTGATGCCTGAAAGAAGAAAAGTGTTTCAATTTGAGAAATTGGACGTAGACTCATCCGATACGGTAAAGTCATACGGAATTATTTGAAGGATCCAGAGAAATATAATACGACCAAACGAAAGCCGAAAAAATCGATCCGAGTCATAAGCAAAGCATTGTGAAATTAGCCTCAAATTCCACCACATCACTCTCTAAAATCAAGTCTATTCTCAGTTTGCCAGTCTGTAAAGAAACAATTCGGAAGGCTTTGCAGACCAGTCCAAACATTATTCGGTCAAAAATGAACTAGGCATTAAATCGGACCCCTATCTATAAACAGAAACGAATAAAATTCTCCAGACTTAACATGGCACGCCAGTGCAACACGGTAAAATCTGCGTAAATTTTATATATTTTAAACTGATGAACCCAACTATATTTTGTTAATTTTTTTTCATTTAAATGTTTGTTTTTCAACTCTAGGTGATTTTTCCCGATGAAAAGAAATTCAATCTAGATGGTCCCGATGGATTTACTAGCTGTTGGTTAGATCTACGGGGGGAACCAGATTACTTCTTCAGACGTAATCTCGGAGGAGGAACTCTAAAGGTTTGGCTTGGATTTTGTGCTACAGAAAAGCTTAATTTGGTATTCGCATCTTGTAGGATAATCTCGACGGTCTGTATTGATGTTCCTAACAGCTAATGAGAGAAACATTGAGCTCTTGTGGTGGCCAGCCCGTAGTCTAGATGTAAAACCAGTGAAAAATATCTGGGGAATCATTGTTCGATGGATCTGCGCCAGTATTGCTGAACTTAAAGCGGCAGTTTTGGAAGCGTGGAACGATTTTGAAATGAAAATTTTAAAGAACATGGTTTGAAGTATGCCCTAAAAGGATTTTACAGGCAATCAAACATGCTGGAGTACCAACTGATTATTAAAATGCAGAAAGTATTCAGAAAAAAATAATATTTTGACAAATATCCATTTTTGTGACGTAGGTCTAAATTAAAACAACCACAAATATCCGTTTCCTTGATCCTCGTATAGCTATTTTTTTTTTTTGAATTTTGTTTGTGGATTGCTATGCTTTCCGCTACTTTTAGTCTCCAAGGATTTATGATATTTCTTAAAATTTGTATGTTATTTAAGTTTAAAAAATGTTCTTCGTTGAATATACGTTCAGCTACATTTGATTTAAAATGGTGTATGATCCCTTTGTCAGTGTCTTTGTTTGCTTTAGTGACTTCTGCATTATGCTTTTTGAAACGAATATTGCGATTACGTTTAGTTTGTCCAATGTAAATGTTTCCGCAATGGTCACAAGTTATTTTGTAGACCCCGGATTAGCTTTGACTGTTAATAGGGTCTTTAGCATAACCTAAGAGAGTTTTAAGTTCATTGTTTTTACTAGTAAAAACTAAGGCTTGCTTCATTTAGAATTGGAACAAACTTTTGCTCATATTGTGGCGCTCCTGGTGGACGGATTTAAAAGTTCTTGGCGCCCACGTGTCGGGAATTTTGTCAGCTTCACGTGTGTATTTTTGACATTCCGCAAATCGACTTTACTTTGTAAACAATCAACATGGAAGCCGAAAGAAGGGAAAAAATTGTGCACAGTTATTTGGAAAATCCATTGTGGTCTGCAACTAGGCTAGCTAAACAGCTGAAATTGCCCAGAAATACCGTATGGCGCGTTATCAAACGGTATAAGGAAACATTGACGACGATTCGGAAGCCTCAAACCAATCGTCGGAGTGGAACAGTCGACCGGAAACTGCGTGGTAAGATTTTGAAGACGATTAAGAGGAATCCCAATCTGTCGGACCGTGATTTGGCCAGAAAATTTGGTGCTGTCCATAGTACCGTGAGGAGAACTCGACTCCGGGAAGGAATCAATTCGTATCGAGCTAGCAAACAGCCAAATCGGACCATAAAACAGAATAGTGTGGCCAAAATCCGTGCTCGGAAGCTATACGACCAGGTGCTGACCAAGTTCGACGGGTGTCTTCTGATCGACGATGAAACCTATGTCAAGGCTGACTTCGGGCAAATCTCAGGTCAAAAATTTTTCTTGGCAACGGCTCGGGGGGGATGTTCCAGCCAAATTTAAATTTATTTTTGCCGACAAATTTGCACGAAAATTCATGATTTGGCAGGGCATTTGCAGCTGTGGCAAAAAAACGAAAGTTT
Organism: Aedes japonicus; assembly: GCA_034211315.2. Classification (NCBI taxonomy): domain Eukaryota; kingdom Metazoa; phylum Arthropoda; class Insecta; order Diptera; family Culicidae; genus Aedes; species Aedes japonicus. Next base: position 3,610 of record JASCZW010018847.1, on the reverse strand, counting down.
TCGTTACAAATAAGACAATGACGTCGGAACTATACCAAAAAGAGTGTCTCCAAAAACGAATTTTGCCGTTCATTTGATCCCACAACCATCCCGTAATGTTTTGGCCAGATTTGGCAAGCTGTCATTACAGCAAAGTCGTTAAGAATGGTATGCAGAGAAAGGGGTCCAGGTTGTTCCGAAAAACCTTAACCCACCCAACTGCTCCCAGTTCCGCCCTATTGAGAAATACTGGGCAATCATGAAGAGGAGACTCAAGGCAAAGGGAAAGATTGTCAAAGACATCAATCAAATGAAGACCTGGTGGAATAAGATAGCTAAAACGATGGACGAAGAAGGTGTGCGCCGTCTAATGAGCCGTGTTACAGGAAAAATTCGAGAATTCCTTCGAAACCGTGACGAATAATTTTATCCGTATGTTTTCTTAAAAGTATGAAGAAAACGCTACATTTGTATAAAAAAAGATCTTGAATTCAATAATAAATATCTGAAATACAGGCAATTGTTTTTGTTCCAATTCTATCTGAAGCAAGCTTTATTTCAAAACCAAAGTTCCATAGGATTCGTCGTAATTATGTAGTGTGGTTATCGTATGTCATTGCTATTCTTTTAAGTTGGGGTTGTGTTGCTGTTAGTGTGGTGAGTGATTGATTGTATTGTTTTTGTGTTTTTTTTTTGTTGATTACGTTTTGTATTAGTTTTCGGGAGTAACCATTCAAGTGTGCTGTGTCAAAAATGTATTCGAGTTCTTTGATTATGTCGTTTGGACTTAGTGGTAATGTCTGTATTCTGTGTATCATGTGATTAAATGATGCTCTTTTGTTTTGGTATGAGTGATTAGACGTAAGTGGTATTGTTCGTTGTGTGTTTGTTGGTTTTCTGTAATTTGAAAAAAAAAAAAGTGAAAGTGTATTGATTTTTGTTAACTAGAAATGAGAAGAAAAATTAGTATTTTCCATTTAATTCCAACTACCTTTGCTTATCTTGACAGATACGCGTATTTCGTCTACAATGTGCAGACTTCTTCAGTGTCTCGTACTAATAACTCGTTTTTTTTATGCCAAGCTTTTACATAAAGATGTCGAATGCAGGAGGCGTCCCTAGCAAAGGAAAACAACAAGCTGATATCATTTAAGTTACAAGTCTTTTAATCCCAGTTATCGTTTTGATTTCCACTGTTATCGTATAACAAATTTTGTTATCATATGTTATCATTGTCAACATACATGTTTTTACGAACATTATTGGTTGAATGCAAAACCATCAATATTACCAGCATATTTGAACAAAAAATAATGCATTTGCAAAAGAGGTAATTTCAGGTAATAGCTTGAGAATTCGATTTCAAATTGATAACATAATTGGAAACTATATCAATAAGCTTGCTTACAATACTGGATTTGTTATAATGATGGTCGCAGTGCTTTGTAAATGCTTAAATAAATAAGCTATTATTATGATATTTAACGAGTATTTTGTTGTTGTTATTCAATCTGTTATGTTGGTTGTTTATTCAGCCAACATGATAATATATTCAGTGATCAAAAAATGATAACCTGATATTCGAATTGGTTATCAAGTTAATAAAATCCTTTGTTCGGGTTCTTTCTCAATTGAACATCCGAGTGACACTGAGAATATTACAGAGTGGTAGTCTTCTCAAACCTCAACTTTTTTTTCAACTCAGATAAATAACCCGTGTTAACATTGTTTTTAGCCATAATTTTACTGTATTTAGTTTTTTTTTACATCCTTTTAAAGTACATTGTACATTGTTATACATCATAAGGGGTTCTTCAATCAATATTCATAGCTCTTTGATAAATACAAAAATTCGACATACAAAAATTATAAAAACCTTATCAAGATGAGAATCTTATTGGGATACCCTGAAGAAGGTTTTGAATGGGATAGACATCTAAAAAGTAATTCACTGCAAAAATGTTCAAAAGCTTTGAGTAATGGATCCAAGTCCATATACATCGATGGAAGCAACATTTTGTCAATAAAAACTAAACTTATGACGTCATAATAAATAAGATTGAAAATCAAAATATTTATGAACTGTGTGAAGATACCAAATCCGAATCTTTTTTATCGCACTATTAGATAAAAAAAAGCGCAAAACTCTTAAACCTGACTCAAGGTTTTTTCAATAACTGCATGAAAGAAATCAAATTAATCATATTACCTATGTAATGGAAATATTCGTATGATTGTCTTAAATCAGTTTTATTCTTAGTGGAAAAGCTTGAAACATTTGTTATATTGCAACATTAAAAATTCGTCCATAGATGGGTCGCTTTTTTGCAGGGAAATGACTGTTTTTGTTAGTCAAAATAAAACGTGAGGGGGTCCGTATTTACATCGTGTGCTTTCATTACTCTTATTTTTTACGGCTGGTTTGTAGGGCCTGCTCCAACTCCCTGCCTCGCCGAAGACCCATGGTGCACAGCTCTGTTTAGAGTCCTACGCTGGCACGAGGACGATGATCGGCCGCCCCTATCATGGAGAACAGACGCTCAAGTTGGTGAAGGCCTGGACTTTTACCCTTATAGCGGGGTGACTCGCTTTGACAGATACTTGTGGGATTTAGGAAGAAACGCAACAGAGTCCAGCAACTGCTAAGCCCCCCTTCCCCACACCCACATGCTCCGGGGATGCTTATTCAATTCGCATCTAACCTCCATATCTGAAGGCCGTTGATGGTCCGCATCCTATGACCTTCCGTTTGGCTTGCAGCTCACTGTTCAGAAGCAGCACTGAACGGATTGCCCGGATTTTTTTTTCGAATTTGACTGAAGTACTAAACTTTACAACGAGTCCCTGGGCAAGAAAGCTCTGGTTCAATGGTTACTGGAAAAGGTGAGGAGGATGATATGTCAAAAAACCACTTAGCTTCTGGCTGGTCCCTAGAAGACTATGCCCAAACTAATTTAATTTACTTTTAATTGAAAAACTGATATGGACCCAGTAAACATATTGCCACAACTTTGAGATCATATCTACTGTAATGTGGTATCTTAAAAACAGGGGGATCAGTACAGTCTAGTGTCAAATCCATATATATGTAGGCATTAAAATTTCATAACTCAAGATTGTGTTTTCTACCCAAAATATTTTTAATTTTTTCAATTTTATTTTCCAATCCGATTCTCCAAAACTTTCCGTTTTGATTTCAAACTTATTCAAATAAAACTAATCACCAATTTCCCAATGGTTTGGAATTGATTCATTCAATTTTCGAATCATTCACAGATAAAAAGAAACATTGAATTTTCTGCGTTATCTAATGCACATAAAGAGAATGTTAGATTTGCCAGAAAATAATGGGATATTTCATGTAAATTTAAGCCAGATAACGCCTGAATCCAGCCAGTTGTATGAAAGATTGCCAATATGGCACATTGTATGGCACATGAAAAGTTGCAAACAATTTTGTTGTTTACGCCTCCTTTAGCTTGGATTTAAACGAGGGGATATTTTACACGCTTGTTAAAATTAATTATTTTTTTCTGTGTTCAAGATACAATTGTACTGTGTACTTTATAGTCATTAGTTTTTATTCCAGTATTTTCTCAGGAAAGTCTTTTTTAGGTTGTTTACCGCTTTT
>JASCZW010018846.1:0-14725 GCA_034211315.2 Aedes japonicus | reverse complement strand
TGTAATTGCTGAAGGGGTTTTTGCGCCAGCGTTTTCCGGAGACTCAATTCTATTGAATTTAAATTATGTTGTAATTGAATTGGAAAGGAATACGGAGAGTGCCGGAGAAGAGCGCATCTATTATCTATAAAAGGAAGAACGAGAGCAGTGACGAGAGAGAGAGAGAGAGAGAGAGAGAGAGAGAGAGAGAGAGAGAGTGAGAGCGCGCGTGTACGAGTGAATGGCAAAATAATGAAGCCCGATGATGATGAAGCAATAAAATGGGATATGGCTGGTGTGGGAAGAAAAATAGGGAAATCGGCTTTTCTAGCGAACGAGGAAAATAGAAAAAAAAATCGAGTAGACGAGAAAAATCGCTAACGTAAAATAGGGGTGAAATCGGTGAGCTTTGCATTCCATTCGATGCATCCATATCGCGACGAGTTAGAAGGGGTAAAGCTGCGGCAGAAACTTGAAACATCCTGACTTGAGTAATGCCTTCTCGATGGGAAATGTAATAAAAGTAAAAAATTCCCAGTGGCAGAGGGGCATAACTGGATGATGATGGCCTTCTTCACCTGAGCGAAAAACAAAGTTGTAAAATTCCCTTCAGGAGTCGAACCTCCTGCACTCACTCACCGGTTGACAGTTGAATTTTTCATGGCGGTCGGAATTTACTTTTGTTTTAATGCCATTTTCATTGATTCCGAGAGCGAGGGGGCTTAAGATTTCCAAGAAAGTCAACTGACGCTCCCATTGAAATTACAAACGGCAACGATTTCCTTTCGATTCTTTTACGACTGCACATTTCCGGAAGTTTGGTTTCTGTCTGTTTGCTTTTTATTTTGCAATTATATTACCCCTCCAGGTACAGAGGCATTTCATAATACATTTCGACTTCGAGTTTATCGTAAAGTCAGTAAATGACTCCGGGTGGTTCGCACTTGATTGTTATGAGTGGTGCGAATAAATTTTACGGCCTTCGAACAGTGATCGTAAAGTGGGATATTTTAATAAACGTCAATTTGAAACAGATACGCGCTCATATAGGAAGATAATGGTGGGCACACTGGGTATCTTTCATGGCTTCGTTGCTTGAAATCGAGAACATCTTAATCCAATGATCAGAACTGTTTGAAGAAATTTGATTCATTCGAATGACTAATTCTATCTTGCTAAATCTCATTGTGATGGCCATGCATTTCAAATTTTGAATAAGCACATCTTCGGCGTTTAAGTTGTAGATCAACTAGAGCTTCTCCTCAATCATTACTGTTGTTTTGACTCAGCATTAGAGCAGTAGTTCAAAAAAACCGAACACCGTTGCTGACCACCATATTGTTCTTTTGAAATAGCAAATCACAACGCACAGTGAGCAAAAACACTGCATTGTTAACGCAATTCATCAAAACCGATTGTTTATTTCACAATAATACAGTTATATCTACAATAGAAACAGTTGATTAAGATGTTAATCCTTCTTTCTGTCAAATTCTCAAACTTTCTGTGGTACACCCGCCATCAGGTTCCGTACGGTATCCTCAGATAAGTCCGCCGTGACGATTTTTCATCTTCTCTTGAAATCATCGGTACCGTTTGCAGGGTGGCCACACAATCCTAAAATAAAAATTCCCGCATTTTTCCCGAATTTTTCCCGCATTTTTGCCTTATTTTCCCGACTGTTAAGATGAGTTAATATAAATTACTCGTAGCTAAATCTCTGAGCTCCCAAACGTTTTCCAGTTTGATTTACCACCAGAAACTTTCCATTTATTAAAAATACGCCTTTTTGTGCGACAGGATGAGCCAATTTATAACAAATGTTGTCAAATTTGGTAACTCCTTCTTGGTTTTAGCCAAAATTTGTCCAACCCATTTTCTTTTCTCTGGAATCCGGCAAACAACGTCAGACAGCATTGAACACAGCTGCCCAAATTCTTTCTTTCACCATGTGTTAACACCCTTACAAACGTTATTCGCCACCAAATGAAAGATAAGTTCATTTCTAGCCTAACCTGTTACAGCCGTGTAGCCAGATATTCTAAGGGCATCTTCAACGGTGGTTCAAATCGTGGTTTGGATTTATTTGCTTAGACCAAACGCAAAAACATCGCTGCATCGCTGGTGTTGGTAAATTGTTTTATGCCGCATCTATTTAACATCATTTCAGAACTTATATAAGCTTCTAAGTTTCTTCCTGAACGCACTCTTCAAAAAATTTAATTTAATGAACTTCGAAATATCTATGAAGATTGGGTGGTAAAATCTATAATGAACATACCAGAAGTTGCTTAAACTTCTCAGCAATTGAATAAAATAATTGGAAGTTTCAGATAATCATGAAGTTGGCTCGCTGTCTTTCGAGAAGAGAAATGGTGGAACATTAGAGAAGTTCATTGAATTGCCGAAACATTATTAACGTTTCTGGAAACTTGAATGAACTTCCAAAAATTTGCTGATCATCCATGGAAAGTTTGCTGAATGTTGTTAAACCTTACAAGAACTGTTTATGATCTCCAAGATTGTGAATGGGTGGAAATTCTATGAAACTGATTAAAAAGTAGTTGGTTTCTTTATTCTCGTTTTGGTTGGGTTCGATAAATTATCGAGTAGTAAGAAGTTTTAGTTCTTTTAATAAAAAAAGAAAGTTTCTCGATCACCTGGAAAGATCCCTGAAGTTCTAGGAAACTCCCCAAACTTATGGAAAAATCCTTTGAATGTTTCCTAAACTTTTCGAATGTTCAAAAAATCTAGTTTCCTGTTTATCTGGGACGTTTTCTGAAATTCTGGAAAGTTCCCCGATCTTAGGGGAAGTTTCATGAAATTCTTGGAAGATCGCAGGACTACTGAGAAATTTCCTGAATTGCTGAATCCCCTGAGCATCTGGGAGTTTTTTCAAGCTTTTGTAAAGTTCCCTGAACTTCTGGGAAATTTTCTGAATTTCTGGGACGTTCTATGAACGTCTGAGATGTTTGCTGACCTTTTCGAAAGTTTCCTGATCTTGGGGGAGTTCCATGATCTTTGTGAGCATTTCCTAAAGTTTTGAGAAGTTTTTTGAATTCATGAGAAACCCTGAACTTCAAGGAAGTTTCTTGAACTCCTACATGTTTGCGAAGTTCTAAGAAGTTCTGTATATGTCTAGCAAGTTTCATGAAATTCTAAGAAGTTCACTAAACCTCTAGGAAGATCCGCAAACTGTTGAAAAGCTTCATGAATTCCTTGACTGTTCTCTATTGGAAGTTCTCTTATATTCTGGAAAGTTCCTTGAATTTCTGGGAAGTTCCTGAACATCTTGAGTAGAACTTCTGAAAAATACCCAAAATAATCTGATAAGTATTCTAAACTTCTGGAAGGCCCCTGAATTTCTGGATAGTTACCCGAACTTCTGTGACGAACCCTTTACTTTTGGAAACCTCCCTGAACTCGTGTGTAAGCTCCTTGAATTTATGGATAATTCCCTAAATTTCTAGGAAACAATCTAAATTTCAGGAAAGTTGTCTGAAGTTCTAGGAAGAACTCTTTATTTCTGGAAAGCTCCCCGATTCTCTGGAAAGTTCCCTGATTTTATGGTTTGTTCCTTTAACATCAGGAAGAATAGCTAAATCTCGGGAAAGTCTAAGTCAAATCTAAAAAATATACCGAGCTTCTGATAAGTCTCCTGAGTTTCTAAGTGCACTGAATTTACAAGATTTTTTTCGAACTTTTGGGAGATAATTTTTGTCCATTCGTCCGTAAGTCTTAAGGACAGATTTGAAAAAAATCCTCAGGGTCACCAACCCCCAAGTTTTCGTCGAGAGAACTAGCTGAGGACATACGCCAACATCCGTTAGGCTGCAATGCACCTATGTATGTAACACTAAGGTCAACATATTCAGCTGCATCGCAACTGCTGGAAAAAAGTCATCAGTTGACTCTAGTTGTCGCATAATGTCTTGGATCATATCCCTTGGCATGTTGAAACGTCGCAGAAAGTGCTTCTTGTCATAGGTTGGCGTGGCGCTATCTATCACTATCAGCACTATCTAATATCGTTTAAATGAGATGCATGCATTCACACACTCACCACCATTGTAAGATTGACAAGATAACAGGTGTTGGTGGGTTTAACAACAAGAAATACTACACCGGTGCTGGAAACGCAAAGTTGGTCTGTTTTACCTGGATCTTTTAAAGTTTGCTGATGCAAATCAACTATAAAGATGTTAAAATAGACCACCGCTGAAGATGCTCTAAGCGGTACGTTTTGAACAGGCTGAACAATGAGATCGGTGGACCGAGTAAATGACAAAAACGCTACTCAAATCATTTGAAAAAAGTGTAAGTATGGTTGCTTCCATTTGACAAAAAATCCCGATGATTTTGGATTCCCGCATTTTTCCCGCATTTCCCGATTTTCCCGAGTCTGTGGCCACCCTGCGTTTGCTTTCTTTTTTAGTTTCTGAACAGTTTCCGCTTAACTAGAGCCCAGTACTTTTCTATTGTGCGAAATTCTGGACAGTTTGGTGCCCTGCCAAACTAAATACTTCTTCGGGAATTTGGAAACCTTCTTTGTATGAAAATGCTCGGCAACGAAGTTCCTTTGCATTGCGGTGTAAAAAGCCAGCCCGAAGCTGTTTCGTCGTCCGTTATGATACAAGAAAATGTTTGCAAAAAATTGGAGCACGACTGTTTGCAGTGAAGTTTTACTTGTTGGTTAAGCACCTTTTTTCACTTTGTACGCCTTCAGTCCTTGCCTTTGCTTCACTTTTTGTACGTATGATTTTGACTTCCCAACATTGCGAGCCACATGTCGCACAAAGAGATTGGGAATTTTCTCAATAATGGCTACCACCTTCCTCAATAATGGCTACCGATATATCACTCTTCGTCACTATATCACTCCGACGTCTTTCCAATGTACATTTTGAGCTATTTCGAGATGTTTAATTTAGTATAAAAAACATACTGCAGAGCATTTACAGGAAAAATCTGCCAAAAATTGCCAAAAAAAGGAAATACCCATCTCCAATTTGGATGAAACTTTGCCCATTTTCGCTGTATGAAAAGGATGTAGTTTTCAACGGTCTACATAATCTAGATAATCTTATGACTAAATTTTTAGAAAAAGCACACGTATTTTTGGAAATACGTTTTACAAAATAGCGTAGCTCTTATTTGCCAATTACCTTAAAAAAAGTTATGAAAAATCAATAAAATTGTATACAAAAAACTGATGAAAAATTTCATTAAAGACGCTCATCAAATTTGTTTCTGAATTGCATGTCTCCATTATCTCCATTTTTGCAGGTCAAATAAGGAAAAGGTCGAAATGTGTTGACATGATACTTGCTTGATTGGAAGCCAAGAAACACCTCTGAACTTCCACGAAAATTCACTGGGTTGTTGTATAACAGGGACGGGAGGCAGCAGGGTTCATTTTGGTAAACGGTAAAATATTTCAATATTGGTATGTCGAAATATTGGTATGTTCAATATTGGTAAATCGGTCGAATGGAACCGATTTATGCCTACAGTAAGGGTCCACTCACAAAGTGTCAAGGTGGTTTTTCATTAAGAAAACAAGGTGATTTATATTATCGCCTGGGAGCCAATTTGGCTCGATTTATATCAACAGTAGGGGTGCTGTTGGAGCCACTCACAAAATGGGATAGATCCAAGATAAAATAGTTTATTTATTTATATAATCATTTATTTGTACAGGCTCAATCGAATTAACTTTACAGAGCCAAACTTTCATATTTTTATACATAATTTATCTTAAAACTAAAGTTAGGAGGATAGAGCCGATTACTCGCGGCCGTCTTGAGGTTAATAGGAATTACAAATTACGGATGGGAAAGAGGGTGGGAATTTACAGTATGGTTTACAGAACACATTAAATTTAAATTCTAAATTATCTAAACACTTATAACTATACAATTTATGGTTTTCCTTTGACTTGAACATTTCTTGAAAAAGAAAAAAAACACACACACATACACATATAAAAAAAAACTTATACTAAACATACAGGTTAAACTAACTACAATCTAATGCTAATGTTAGTCAAAAAACCATAAATGAGTTTCATGTACTCCAAATCACGTACAGCCAAAATATCTCGAATTGGCACATTGGGTTGTCTACCTCGGGCCCGAAGGGAATCATAAAGCTTAGATCTGACTCCACAATGTTCAGCACAAGACCAAATAACGTGATCTGCGTCCTGATAGCCTTGTCCACACTCACAGAGATTGCTGTCCCTCAGCCCAACCCGGTATAAATGAGCGTTCAAAGAATAATGATTGGACATGAGGCGAGACATGACACGAATGAAGTCTCGACCCACATCCATCCCCCTAAACCAAGATTTTTCGACACCTTTGGGATGATAGAATGTTGCCATCGCCCCAAATCTCCTTTACTCCATTTATATTGCCAGCTGACGAGTGACTGTTGACGAAAAATAGGAAAAAAATTCGTTGAAGGCGATTTGTCGATCACAAATATCGCCTTCCATAGCGCCCACCTTTGCAAGCGAGTCCGCTTTCTCATTGCCCGGAATCGAACAATGAGATGGGACCCATACAAAGGTGATGATAAAATAACGCGAAGATAAAGCACTTAGAAGCTCCTGTATTTTCATGAGAAAATACGAGGAGTGCTTTACCGGCCTCAATGAGCGAATAGCCTCTATACAGCTGAGACTATCCGTGAAAATGAAGTACTGATCCGGTGTTAATGAGGCAACAATTTCTAGCGTAAAATGTATTGCCGCTAATTCAGCGACATACACGGAACAAGGAGCTTGAAGTTTACAGTTGGCGCTATAAATATCATTAAATATTCCAAAGCCTGCTGACTCCTCTATCAAAGATCCGTCAGTGAAGAACGATTTAGTGGAATCAACTTGGCCAAACTTAGCAGCAAATATCACCGGAGCAATCATAGGACGATGATGCTCTGGGATTCCATGAAGCTCCTGCTTCATGGATAAATCAAAATGAACCGAATTGTCGAAATCGGAGAAGCAAACACGATTGGAAATGTTCGGCGAAGGGCTGACATCCTGTGTTATGTACAAATGGTACAAGGTCATGAAGCGGGTTTGAGGATTCAACTCAAGGAGCTTCTCAAAATTTTCGATCACCTGGGGTTCATAACTTCACACCTGGTGAGGAGCCGGAGAGATAATTCTGAAAACCGATCCGAGAGTGGCAACATGCCAGCCAGCACTTCAAGACTCATGGTGGAGGTCGAGTGCATGCAACCTAACGCGATACGAAGACACCGATACTGAATACGTTCCAGTTTAATGAAGTGCGACCGAGCCGCTGACTGAAAACAAAAACTACCGTATTCCATAACCGACAAAACCGTTGTCCGGTACAACGTTAGAAGATCTTGCGGATGTGCTCCCCACCAGGTCCCGGTAATTGTGCAGAGAAAGTTGATCCTTGGCTGGCACTTTCGCTTCACATACTCAATATGGGATCTCCAGGTGCACTTAGAATCGAACCAGACCCCAAGGTATTTAAATGACATAGAATGAGTTATCGGCTTACCCCAAATTTGAAGCTTCGGTTGTGCTGGGTTATGCTTCCTAGAAAAAACTACCAACTCAGTTTTCTCCGTAGAGAATTCGATACCAAGCTCTAGAGCCCAAGTAGACAAATTGTAGATAAGTCCTTGCAGATCAACGCCATTGGGTCCCGTGACAGACACTACGCCGTCATCTGCAAGTTGTCTCAACGTACAGTTGTCACCTAGACAACTCTCAATGTCTTTGACATAAAAATTATACAAAAGGGGGCTTAAACATGATCCCTGAGGGAGACCCATGTAGCTAAATCGTGAAGCTGTAGAGGTTCCATGAGAGAAGCTCATATGTTTCTCTGACAGCAAATTGTACAAAAAATTGTTCATTAATGGTGAAAAGCCACAAGCGTGGAGTATATCTGAAAGAACTTCAACAGATACTGAATCAAAAGCCCCCTTTATGTCCAAGAATACAGAAGCCATTTGCTCTTTTTTAGCAAAAGCTAACTGAATATCTGTGGAAAGCAACGCGAGACAGTCGTTCGTTCCCTTACCCCTACGGAAACCATATTGAGTATCTGAAAGCAGGTTGTTCGTCTCAACCCATTTGTCCAGACGGAAAAGGATCATTTTCTCCAACAACTTTCGAATACAAGATAACATCGCGATGGGTCGATAGGAGTTGTGGTCGGACGCGGGCTTACCAGGTTTTTGAATGGCAATAACTCTCACCCGTCTCCAATCATCCGGTACAATGTTGAGTTCCAGAAATTGATTAAACAAGCGTTCATCGATGCCTGGGCGGATCTTAAGCAAGTTGAACTTGATTCTATCAGCCTCTGGAGCCGTATTGCCACACGAAAGGAGTGCGAGAGAGAACTCTACCATTGAAAAGGGTTGGCTAATCTCATCTATCGAATTCGTGGTTTCGCGAGGAATCATCCGTGCCGGCACAGAATCTGGACAAACTTTTCGCGCGAACTTGAGGATCCATTGGTCCGAGTACTCCTCGCTCTCGTTGTTCATAGTTCGGTTACGCAACCTTCGCGCCGTGTTCCAAAGAGTACTCATCGACGTTTCGCGTGATAGCCCGTTCACGAATGTTCGCCAGTAACCGCGTTTCTTGGCCTTGATGAGGCTTTTAAGTTCGCGTTCAAGAGCCGTGTATACTTCGAAGTGCTCAGGTGTTCCACGTCTACGGAAAACTTTAAACGCGTCGGACTTTTTACGGTAAACCTCGGTGCATTGCTGATCCCACCATGGAGAAGGAGGTTTCCTGCGAGATGACATCCCTGGAACTGATCGAGTTTGAGCTTGAAGCGCGCTGTCTAAGATCAGGTTGGAGAGGAGTTATACTCTTCCAACGGTGAAAGCCTTTCTACCGTCGTTACGGCTTCATCTACTGCTGTCCTAAACTTTGTCCAATCGATGTGACGGGTAAGATCATACGTGACGTTGACAGATTTCGACGGATTGAACCCGGTGGCAACCGAAATTTTTATGGGCAAATGATCACTACCGTGGGATCTTGAATCACATTCCATGTGCAATCCAACGATAATGAATTCGAACAAAGTGTGAGGTCTAATCTACTGCCAACTGAGGATGTACCAGCCAAACGTGTTACTTCTCCATTGTTAAGAACTGTCATATTGAAGTTGTCACAGAGGTCATATATCAGGGAAGACCGGTTGTCATCGTACAGTTCTCCCCAGCCTGTACCGTGAGAGTTAAAATCTCCCATGACCAACCGCGGAGCAGGAAGAACCGAACAAACATCTGAGAGTTGTTTTCGGTTAATGGAGGCTCTTGGAGGAATATAAACGGAAGCAATGCAAAGGCTTTTATTTTTAATAACAGCCTGACATGCGACAACTTCAATACCTGGAATAGGAGGAAAATTCACTCTATAGAAGGAGTAGCACTTTTTGATCCCCAAAAGTACTCCTCCTCACGTGAATCCTCACGATCAAGACGAATTATATTGAAATCATGAATCGGAAGATCGATTTCGGAAGAGAGCCATGTTTCACAAAGAGCGAATGCATCACAACCGGTAGTGTGAGCTAAAAATTTAAAAGATTCCAATTTAGGAATCAAACTTCGACAATTCCACTGTAGAACAGTGATCAAATCCCCGACCTCATTTTGGAAAATTATCCATCGAAGGAAATGATAGCTGCAAGGATGGGCCACTTTAATGTTAATTTCTGCAAAAAAGTTTTCACAGTGGGAAGCATTGCCATAACAATGCTTTTGAGAGGGTCAGAAATTTCGAGGTACTTAAAGATACCTTCGGCAATGTCATCAAATGAGAACAGCCCACTTGAGGAGGGGGCTTCTGTTCTTAAAATAGGGGCGTCAGGGGTTTTGGATGTCCCCGGAAGAGATGGAAAGTCCTGGGTGTAGTTAGTACTACGGAAACCAGGAGGAATTGTGTTTTCCTTTTTTCCACCTCTTTTTGAAATGGGCAAGCTGGTCTCGGGCTTCTTTTCAACAACTTTCCGTGGGCGGACGCGTCTTCGCTTCCTTGAAGCACCTTCCGGAAAAGTGAACGATGTTCCCTCTTCAGCCGAATCAAAGTCAGACTCGTCATCTGACAGAGGAGCAAAGGATTTGTATTGACATCGGGTGATGGTGAGGCTTTTTCACCATTTCGGCGAACGATTGCCTGGAACGCTGTTTCAGCGAGCGTTCTAATTGTTCCCCGCGTTGTTTGTACGCTGGGCACGACGAGGCATGAGGAGGAGTTCCCTTACAGAAGGCGCATTTTGGTGTGCTGTCTGCACAGGCGCCATCCTCGTGTTTCTCTCCACAATTAGAGCAGCGTGCTTTATTGCTGCAATGGGAGGTCGTATGTCCCATCTGCTTGCATTTTTCGCAGATCATTACCCGTGGTACAAACAACCGCACAGGTAGTCGAAGTTTTCCCAACTCGACGTATTGAGGGAGGAGCTGAACCAGAAAAAGTTACACGAAACGAGTCTGACGGAGTAAACTTCTTTTCACCCTTAGTGATCGATACTGTGCCTAGTTTTCGCACATCGAGTATCTTGACTGACTGAAGCAGAGGGTTCTTAAATCGACCAACCCCTGCTTCAACAGGATCTCAGGGGTCAAACTCGCTTCGGAGACCACACCTTGTATCTCAATACCTCGAGCTGGGATGTACACTAAATACTCCAGTGTAAAAATTGAGAGACAGCAATTTCGTTAGCTTGTTTAAGGTTGGACACAACGACTTTTAATTTATTGTGTCTCACCTTAATTATCTCGGTCACGGCCGAGAATCGTTTCGTCAGATCGTTTGAAATCTGGTAAACATTAAGAGGTTTCGTTTTGGGCCGAAAATAGACAACCCAAGGACCAGCTGAATTTTCAGGATAAGCACGCGATCGGGTAACTTTAAGAGCTACCCCATCATTTTGCGCCATAGATGATTCATCTTCCGATAAATCATCCATGGCTCGCTTGTGGGAGCTTATGGCGCTCAACCACTAACGTAATTAACTACAATCAATCACAGAGACACAAATTAAACCTAAGCACACACTCACACACTCTCAGTCACTCTTCACACTCACACGCAATACGATTATAATGAATTCAAAAGAGCGAGAAATAAAAAATTATCTTATATACTACTAAAAAAACTTATCTTATATGTATCACTGATCTACTGCAGACGGGCGACGAATGTGCTGCTGCTGCTGCCGAGCGACGATGAGTGGCCGCGTGTACCGGCTAGGCGTGTAGCTGAACGATGGTGATAATGATACTGGTGATACTGGTCGGTGGTGGTTAGCAGATGATCGACTGCACGCTTCACACGATGGCCTGCTGGTGTGCGTGCCGTATAGATGTGGAACAATATGGCTTTTCGATCGTGGCAATATTGCTAATTGCAATAAATGGCGTTATTGCACTGTTTAACACTCAACGTTTTCTACTTCCGAAAACCAAGACTTGATTTCACTCGCGATTCAGAAAAAATTAGAGCTGAAGGCTTGAAACAACTTGTGAAAAGCTTCCAAAGCAACGGAGAGCTGACCGAACGAACTGTTCTGTTCGCTTGTTCACTGGGCAATGATAAAATAGTTTAGATCATAATTGATTATGACTCCAGCCACCGGCCAACCATCACCGGCCAAAGCATCGACACAACCGTTCACAACCGATGCTCGAAGTAGACTCTTTTTTTCGTAAACTTTCATTTTGCACAAGTATTACTACATGCGAGCCATTTTACTACTGGAACTAATATTTGCGTTTAGTTGAGCGTTCTAAAGAGCAATCTATTATAATCTACCTTAATTTAAAATTTACTATTGAAGGATTGGAGTGCCTTCGTGCAATCTGGCAACTCCATGCTTCTATTTATTTCCAAGCTCACAGTTTTTGTACCAACCGTGGGAGACTTGGTCCTCTACCAAATGATTGCCTTTTCACCAATCCGCTCAACCGATCACAAAGTTTTGTGATATAGTGGGTGGAATATTACAATTTTAGATAAATCAATGCAGACGCCTTCCAAATTTTGTACCTCATAGCCAGATGCTTAGAAGTGGACCAGAAGGTTCGATGAGTTACATTCCCTCCGAAAACTTCATGTAGAAGCTTGAAAAATGTGTTTTTTAATAGACATTTTTATGGATTTGCAAACTACGTCGTTGACTTAATTTAGTGCTAGAATTTCTTTTTTCAAGCAGTTTTTTTTTTCAACTGCAAATTTCTGCGTACAACCGTTTTTGTGATATTTTGGACACAAATTTGGCTAGGTTGCATGTATTTAAGAAAGAAGCTATTTTCATCAGTAAGTCGTGATTTTCTATCCTCTAACGATAAATGCTCCAAAGTAAACAGAAAATTGCGAACCATTTTTAATATCAGACTTCAACGATAGGCTGAACCACTTGAAAACAATAGGATGAAATGTAGAGGAAAGGCTTGTAAGATGGAACAGCGCTACTTTTGACATTCACAGCGACAACACTATCACGCTGACAAGTGTTAACCTCATTTTTTTCTATTCTGTAAAATAGCAATTATTTCATGTGCTTAAAAAATGGACATTTCACATCGATATCAAGAGGTTAACATTTGCGTTGGCTAGCATTTTTGGTGTATTTTTATGATCCAAAGGCATTTCCAAACAAATCGTAAAGTGAAACAATTTTTTGAAGTTTTGTGTTTGTGGCGTCATGTTTGTAAGATGGAACACTGTTGAGGCTTATGCAGATGGAACACATTTTTTTCGTTATAGGAATTTTGAAAATCAGCCATAGTTTTTTTTGATGACTATAAATAATCAGTTCCGTGGGCAAACTTGGAGCCTTTTAGTTCATCTTTCGAAAGATCTTCGAAAAAATAAAAATTATGCATGTTACGAGCAAAAAACGAATGGTGTTCCATCTTACAAGCCATTTTCTGAAATTGCAATTTTCGATGGGTTTTGAAAATAGGCCATAATTATTTTTTTGATGACTATAAATAATCAGTTCCTTTGGCAAAAGCATTTTAGTTATTCTTTCGAAAGGTGTCTTTGGATTTGCGAAAAAATAAAAATTGTATATGTTACGAGCAAAAAACGGATCATGTTCCATCTTACAAGCCTTTCCTATACACGTAAAATTGTAAATTAAAACTTTAGTCAAACCGTTAGTCGAAAACTTTCATTTTTAATTGAGATAAATCATTCACCATATAAAAGCAGTACGGCCAATAGTTTTGTTGATCAGGGAAACTTTGTTCCGAATTTGTTGACGAAATATCTAGAAAACAGTTGTAATAAGCAAGTTTCTTACTGTGTACAAAACGATATTTGAAGAATCATGTTCCAACAACGCGCCTAATGATACGAAACACAAGGTTTTGAAAATCCAAATAATTTTTTCCAATAACCATTTTGTGTCGACAAAATTTTAAGCATTCAAAATAAAGGTAGGGTAACGGGATGTAATGTTAGCCTAGCTCCCTCATTCGGCCTATGTAACAAATGATGTCATTAATTTAGCAATAATCAACAAAATCATGTTGCTATTTGGATGACCGATGTAATCAAAAGCAATTGGTATGTAATGTAATGTAATTGTAATTTTCGATTGTTTGAACTTAGGGCATTATGATTTCCACTATTTAAGCTGAACATATGATCTGCACGATCTTCAAGTGATCGAAATTAGGCTTAATCGAATCGATAAAGGAAGTAATGCAGTCTGGATGTACAGAAAATAGTTACACGTTACGAACTAACTGTTCACATAGCTAAAATAATAATGATTTTACAAGAAAATCGTAGACCCAATGTTGGGGACATATTTTTTTGTATGTTCCCACCTATAGCCTGTTGTATCAATAACGTAGTAAAAGCGTTGTTATTGGTAAAATTTCAAGTGGAAATGCATGAATTCAAGTGGCTCATCTAAATACAAACTGGAGAAATAAAGTGAATTATATTTTTTTCATTATTGAATGGCTGATGAATCACATATGAACATCACTCAAGTGTTTTGAGGCAGTTTTACTTTAGTTTGTTTTGTGAAATGTTGTATTAACTAGATCGAATACAGCTAGCAATGCCTTAATTCATAAAATTAGAAAGAAAAAACCGTACAAAGACCGCATTTTGTAAGAAATCCATCGGATGGGACGAAGTAGCATCCATAAATAGACCCAATTTGGTGCATATAGACCGACATTAAATCCACATCCCTGGAACGTTTCTGACTTTATTAACAGAGTTGTGTAACTTTTCGTGATACATATTACCAAATGTCTTATCAAACTTATCTTAGCAAGTGTTAAGCTAGTTGAATCTCGCTTACAGCTTACAAGCTTTGTGAGTTATAATAAAAAATGTAATCGATCATTGCATAATAAGCTAAGTACACACCCTAGATGTACAATTTGTCCGTAAAACCTACGCCTGCTACAAAGTGTTCAATATCGCGCACTAAAAATCGTGTACTGGTAGAGATTAGGCGAGCACGAATGATCGAAAACGAAGAGAGAGAGAAATGTCACAAACACCGACACAAATAGTTCAAAGATTTTGCTTGGCTGAATTTTATGGCTTGGTTAAAAATCCACTTATTCATTCATTTATGCCTACGGATTATTAATACCCGCTGTTATAATGAGACTTCTTTCAATACTTGTAATATCCAGAAATTAACCAGCAATCCAAAACAGAAATTAAATTATGCACTATGCGAACGAAAGAAAATGT
>JASCZW010018845.1:0-14729 GCA_034211315.2 Aedes japonicus | reverse complement strand
ATGTTTAATCAACTTTCTGGGAATTTCCGCCTATCTCATCGTGAAATTCTAAAAACTCTTCTATAGTTTGACGACATCTTGAAATGCTCTTATTTCGCGGTTATTGACCAACTTTAAAAGTTTTGCGATATCGACCAAATTCCACAGATTCTTGTAATGTCTCTGTATTTTTCTAAGTCATGTGATATAATACAAGATCTGCTTCTTCAGGTTCCAGTAATCTCTTGAGAGTGTTTCTGGTCCATGGAATCACAACCCTGTGTCCAACTTTTCAGAAACAGAGAGTTATACAGCAAGTCTCAGAAAGAGAGAGAGAGAGAGAGAGAGAGAGAGAGAGCAAACTTCATGGTTATCTTCAAACTTCCAATAAGTTTATTCAACTCTGAGGAGCTTCATCAACTTCGTCAGGTTCATTATTTGTCCACCCAATCTGCATAGATATTCCGATGTTTACTGTAATTCAGAACATACCTCTTCGAAGAGTTCGTTTAGTTTTTAGAAGCTTATATAAATTCTGATCACTTCATGTTCTTGCCGAGTAGTGCATAGGCTAAGAGCTGTAGAATATGCATTTAAATAATATAATATTTAAAGACACTTCCTGAAAAAATCAAAAAAAAAATTAGAACTTTCAAGAAATACGAATTGAATCTGTCTTTAAGATTTAATTGGTTTGTTCCAGAAAGCTTATCAAAACTGCCACTGTAATATATATCCCCTCTCCCAAAGTTTAAGCCTGAATATTCTGAGCCCCAGTAAGCCTGCAGAAAGTTTCAAAATACCAGGCTTCTCTTAAATTTATTTGTAAGAGCTATTTGCGAGTGCTAATCATGACCAATCCATCAATAAACCGATTGTTTACTTTGAAGACTTCATGATTTTTCATTTCCGAGCAATCGAAATACTATTCGGAATCGGAATTTGCCACCAAATTAGTCGCAAAATCCACAACAGTCACAATTCCGGGAGCCTCCTTATTTCGAACTAGTCAGCGTTTTCCGGAAAATGCAGTGGCTGTAAAAAAAACTAAGAGAACCATTCGTTATTCAGGAATGAAACGAAAAGGCAATTCGCTGGCACCGTGAGCAACTTGCGGTAATTATTAGCATCACCCGCACCAAACACGACAACTTTTCGGCTCATGAATATACCTAAGAATATACT
The DNA here is from genome assembly GCA_034211315.2 of Aedes japonicus. Lineage (NCBI taxonomy): Eukaryota > Metazoa > Arthropoda > Insecta > Diptera > Culicidae > Aedes > Aedes japonicus. The sequence goes on along the minus strand of JASCZW010018845.1, from coordinate 13,565 downwards.
CAATAAAGTTGAGTTTTTGTTTAGTGGTAGCTGAAATTTTACTCAGTATTTGGTATTATCAAGTAGCGTGTAGTGGTTTAAAACGGTATTTTTCTTGTTTCAAATTGCTGCAAGAATAGATCAAAACTCTTACCAGATTTAAAATAGATCCGGTATAAAACAAAATTTACAACACCGGTGCAACGATGTTTTTGCGTTTGGTCTTAAAAAAAATCCAACCCACGATTTGGACCACCGTTGAAGATGCCCTAACAGCGATAAAAATACAACAACAAAAAACACTCCGAACTACTTCTACCCATAGATCCAAGAGAAAATACCCAATGGGTAATTTTCTACAGCAATTTTATCCGTGATGCAATTTGATGTGGCACACCCTTTAAATATGTAAGAAGGCGGCATATTAGGCAATTTGACGCATTCTGCCATTCCCCTTTTACTCTGTTCTTGAGTAACTCTGAGCCCATGTGTGATGCCGGTGATGCCGGTTTATTTGGCAAACCGTTTCGTTCAGCCTGAGAATAATGGTGGAGTGCTGCTTTTGGCTACCTTTTTTGTATTCTGCAACACTGCTAAAAAACATTTCCATTGCCTATCTGAGAATGACAGTGAAGGGATTGGGTGGTTTTCATAAACTTTTGTTTATCTTTTTGCACTGGCTGGAGTCTCTTTGAAGTATCCTTAGTGAGTTTATGAAGTCAACTATTTTAAGAAACTTTCATACGCTATTTGACTGATTTGGAAAAAGCTATTTCCCGAAAAATTTAATAAACCGATTCTAAAAAACTTGGAATTTTTAAAGAACGGCCTTTGTGAACGGCACTATTTTCAATGTTGTCTAAAATTCGGACAACTTGCATTCATTTTATTCATCCGAATTCATAATCTGATTAGCAGTCACCTGTAACATACCGTTTACGTTGAAATTCACCGAGATTTTCTTTCAACCGAAATCCATGGAAACTCTTTTGCAAAAAGAAAAAAAAATATTCCTCTGCACAAGCCACGTTCTATTCAGCTTGTTTTCGGAGAACTTTGCTTCAATGGAGTGTTCCTCAATTCACCGAAAAAACACACCGAGGCCAGTAAGATTTGCGGCAACCCTTGGCCCGAAAAATCCACTCGCAGTGTTTCGCCAGCTTATCAATTCTATTTTCCTCTCAGTCTTTTCTTTTTTTTTTTTTACTTAACCATTCATTGTGGGAAAAAGCCCTCCAATTCACAAAGCGCAGAAATGTAAACCGACTCCCCGGCATTTATTCCGCCTGAAAGAAAGCCGAATTTTCGCCATACAATAGAGAATGGGGTAAACATTCGTACAATACAGGGCCTATGTATGCAAGTCGTCGAAAAGAATCGCATTTTTATTTTTTGTGTTTACAAATGAGTAACGATGCTCAGAATGGGGAAAAAAAATGCCTTTTGGGGATTTGTTATTTCATTTCGAGTACACACAATAAATCCCACCATAAATCAGTAATCAGTTGCTCGTGAATGAACGGAGGGAAGTGTTGCCCGTCAAATGGACCAATTCCACACCTATTTTTCGGCTGCTACACCTTGAAGGCAAATACATCCAGTTAATTAGAACTGGTTCCGTTCCACGTCTTCCCTGGATGAAAAACTCCCGAAAAAGAACTGCTTTCCGTTGATTCTGCCTTTCCGCTTACATATCAAATAATAATTGGCAAAAATGTTTACATCCACCGGAGCTTTGGGCTATTGTGGGCTACAACTCGGAGTGAATAATACTCCCGCCCCTTCCGCCCTTCGAACCGGTGCAGGCGAAGGAAGCTTTATATGGGCCGGTGGAATAATCCAGAGCGAACAAAAAAAAATCCCCTAGATCGTTTCTGCAACTTTTCCACAATATCTGTTTCCTCCGGTTCGGTCCACTTCCTACCGCCATCAACGGCGCGCGCCCGCAAACCGGGAAAACCGCAACCGACGAAAATATCAGCGCGCGTACATCCTGACAGCGATATTTTAATTCGCGCTCCCATCCGCCCTTTGTCCGTCCGTCGTCGTCGTCGTCCCATTCGGGAAACGGTGGCTTCGAAGGTCGAAAAAGATGATTTCATTTAAAAACCAACTTCAAAATCCTTTCGAAGTTTCTAAAATGGACGGAACTCACAATTTAAGAACATTGAATTTTTAACTGTCTCAGTTTTTCGAATTTACACCTTCCGCTCGAATTTTTCGTAAATTTGAACCACCGTGTCTGTCCCACTTGAGCCCATTTTTCGGTTTTCACTTTCCCCTGCTGGAGCGAGGTACATATTGTTTAATCCACTCTTCACGGAGTTCCATTAACATCCCAACCGTTTTCCATCGGGGGCATCAGCGGAGGCGCCGGTGGGGGTTGGTGGGCAGCGCGGTTTGCTGGCAGTGCAACAGAAGATAAATAAATAAAATAACCGAAAATTGAATGAAATGAATCAGGACCACTCTAGCAAGTACAGGCGCGTCTCTGTGATGTGGTGTTTTACGTGAATGCGAAGCCAGATTTGCGGCGGTGTGAATCTCAGCGAATCTCTGATGTGGATGTGTTGTTTTTTTTTTGTTGGCTTTGATCGATGGGTTTTACAAAGGAAGCGCTTGGGCGGATTTCAGCCAGTGTTCTGCACTAATGGGTTTGTTTGTTCGACGTGAACGATTCGACACCTAATTGTCGATTGTTACGTTTAGTCACAGTTTAGTCTGTTTAGTTTTCGTTTATCGTCGAAAGATTTCAAAATATCTTAACAAACAAAACTGATAGTCCAATGGAGCGATTTCTCGACAATAGCGTTCGAGATTGGTGGTTAGTAAAATTCGAATTGGTTGGTCAAGTATCATTACATTTGTTTTTGGAATCTTCCAGGAACAAATAGGTGTCGAATTGTTTACTATGATCATGAATACACTTATATGTTAAGGTGGTTGAAGATTTGAACTACTGTACACATTGATCTCTTCGATCTTGTTTTGGAGTTCTCTTGTAGTTCTGAAAAGATCCATTGGTAGCATTCGTTTCGATTTGCATTCTTTGGAAATCAATCCTCTATTAAAAAACAAAATAATTCAAATACAAATATGGAATTTGTTTGCTTAACTTGAATTCATCAAAGGAAGCGGAAGCGATTTGATAGGCGTTTGCGTGCATGGAGAATTTCACCTATCTTTTTACAACTCTTCCTACGGATGGTGTTAAGGAATGTATCGAAAATAAGATATCCACGTACATTTGCGTTGTACGTGTGTATTTGTGATGGATTTAATGTATTCAACATAGCATGCTATGCGTTTGACTGTCATCTTTCGTTTGTTTACTGGTTTGGACGGTTTAAATTTTTCTTCATCAAAATGTTGCGCATTGAAAAAGACGTGAAAATTAAAGTTTTGGACACATGGTTACGTGAAAAAGGTCTTGTTGCAATAATTGGCGAGGCGCTTTGGAATTCATCACGCGAGTGCAGAATCCATAATAACCAAGTTTGGGCAACCCTTTGGATGAACTGCCAGGAAAAGGCAGAAATCCGGGATTTTCCAACCCTGAACTTGATCAGAAAGTGTTGGCACTAATTCGAAAGAACAAATCAATGTCTGTTCAGAAAGGGATATGAGCGCCTTCTGCCAGCTTGGTCGCGGCAGATTTCATTTGTGAATAGGCTGCCACATCAACGCTCAAAAGTGCCTGAACCAAATGGATAGCTTGGAATGATCACTTGAAAATACGATGGGGGATCATTGCCCTGATATTCTTAAATGAAGCGAGTGGAAACTAATCGGGAATGATCTCTCATATGCATCCGTCGAACCATTCTGAACGGCTTTCTCATGTTCGCTCATGGTCAGGAGCGGTGCCATATGACACATTGTAAGTCTCAGCCGGATTTAGCGTCAGCGCATTACTCCAAAACAACTCTCAATTGACTCACGGCGTTGAGAGGGACATCAATTCGTCAAATTGTCCTCAGCTTCGACCCATCGAACGCTATTCGACGATTGTGAAAAGCGTCTCCAAAAAGACTGGTAAAGTAGCTGAGAATATGCAGGAGAAACACTTGTTTGGAACTTAATGAAAAAAGTTCGATCAAAAATCGCAAATGAAACATATTTGGATATTTGAAATATATGGAATATGTGAATAGCTTATTTTCGACACAGTCCTTGTTTATCTCACACATAAGACTAGTTCGAACTAATGTAACTTAACCGAGACTTCATAGATGCGGCTTCTGCATCACTTCAGTTCTACTGATTGACAAAGAAGATGATGGATGCGAGTTGGTAGGCGCTTTTTCGGATCTTGGTTCTCTACAGCCAACTCTACCGGCCAAATCGCAGAAAATGACAGGTAGGCGATTCTATAAAAGCAATTGTACCCTTCCCATGCTTCTGTATAGTTATCACCAACTCAATTGTCTGGTTGAGAAAAAAGAAGAAAGCAATTAGGCAAGCGGCTGCTCTTCACTTTCCATCATTTTTGTGTCACTCTAATGTTGACAGGCGCCTTCCGATACTGCTCATCGCCTTCCTTAACATCATTTCTTGTTAATGCATTAGGAAAAAAGTATACATTGTGCATTACGGGTCATATATATTCATATTGAAACCGATTTTAGATAACTTCCGAAAAGAATAGCTCTAGAATCACATGTGCTGCTATCGTTCAATGGCTCATAATTCATTTAACAGAGGAGTTTTCCAAGCTAATCTTAAATTATCCTCCCTGACGTTAGTATTCAGTGCCGCCCCGTGAGTCAGAACACATTTTTATCTTTGCCAGCTTTTCGACAAAGACTCTTCATTCTCAAAAAGTGAGAGAGAATACCCGAGCAAAGAATTATACCAAGTTGATAACAAGTTCTAATACCAGGTTATCATGTTTTGATCACTGAATATGTTATCATTGAAGCTGAATAAACAGCCAAAATAACAGAATGAATAACAAAAAAAAAACTCGTTGAATTTCATAATAATAACTTATTTTGTTATCACTGCGAACAACTTGATAACAAATCGTGTATTGTAAGCAAATTTATTGTAATAGTTTGTGTTATGTGTTATGTTATCAATTTGAAATCAAATTCTCATACTAATAACTGAAAAACATATTTTGATTATAAGCAAAATTTCTTGTTGAACTATGCTGGAAATATTTATAGTTTTACAATTCAACTTATGACGTTCATAAAAAATAGTGTGTACAAAATGATAACATATGATAACACAATTTGCCAATGGTGATAACTAAATTTGTTATGCGATAACAATGGAAATCAAAACGATAACTGGGATAACAGAACTTGTTACTTATATGATATCATCTTGTTCTTTTCCTTTGCTAGGGTAAACCGGCTCATTCGCAAGGTAGCCACATGTCAGCTCCTTTTGGCAAATTGTACAAATTGATCTATTTAAAAATTAAAAACATCGGAACTATTGAAGCCCCGATTGAAGCGAATTGGAAAGGAAGAGTGAAAATGCCAACAAGGTCCATACAAAAAACATGACAAGGGGGAGGGGGGAAGTATAAATAGACATTTTTTACGTGACGTAATTAATGGACGTTCCCAAAGCTGTTTTGTTTTTTGTTCGACAACTCAGTTATTGGACTAGCCAATAACTGAATTATCGAACAAAAAATGTCTTGAAAATGGTGCCATCAGAACCAAAACGTCAAATATAGAAAGTATTTTTTTCGACCCACTCACAAGATTGAAGGACTAAGATTAAATGTTTTAAAAGTTGATAAATGTTCCATTGTTCATCGAAAATCTTCAGGAGTTTGAAAATGTTTCAAACTTTCACATATTACCGACTTATCCAAATTAATCATGGAACTGCTGATCCAAGGAAAAGCTCAATGATTTTACAATGAAATCTCCGAGTATCTTAAGAATAATTGATGTTCTAAAGATAAGGGTGCCCAGAAAAATGAAACCTCCCCCTTCAAAAAAAAAACTCCACTTGATCCCTGTGCTACCCTAAGCTTCTGGTTCAAATTTGAGCCATTTCCAAAGTGGTTTGAAGTTTTGAAGTCAAAATTTATGAAGAAAACGCACGGTTTAAGTGTTGTATCACTAGATGGCGTTGGAAATAGCGTCGATTGTGGAACTCTGATAGGATATTCTATGCCCAACAGATTTGTCCAAGCCCGGAAGATGATCTGAGAGAGCGTAAAAAAGTTTTTAGCAAATTATCGAAGCGATTTCTTACTGATAGAAGAATAGTAGAATTAATCAGTCAACTCTGCTGGCAGTTACATGTAGGAGGCGACCGCCGTCAAAATGTACGAGTTTGGTGGAACTCAATCTGAAATTTATTGGAGATTATAGCACTTAAACTTTTGAATCAGTGAAACTAGCCAATTTTTGGGCACCTGCTGGCCGAACTCATCTCGCGAATGAACTCAAAGTTTTAAGGTTTCGATGAATTAATGATTATTCCCATACTGAAAAATCTGAGTTCCTCGTGGGGAAGGGGGTTGCCATCTGAAGTAGAAGTGATAGAACTAGGAGTTTGGCCATCGGTTAATGAGGAACACAAATGGGTTTGTGCGTTAGGGTGTTTGCCCTTTGTCACTATCTGCGACAGTGGTGTAGTGGTAACCGTGGCTGCCTCTGAGCCCAGTCGGCATGGTATCAATTCCAGTCAGTGCCGTTGGAACTTTCTGAGCCGAAAAATCTCCCCTAGTATCACATTTGTTGCAAATCGGTTAAATTTACTGCGGTTCAACTGATTTGAGTCGCAATCAAGTTGCTGTAACTTATATTTATGGATCTGTGGTGCTTGGTTATGATAACGTCTTCCCTACGAAGAGAAGTATAGCCGTTGGTCCCGGCCCATGTGTTGATGGGTGCGATGTGTAGGATCTGCATCTAAGACGTCTTCCTGTCGAGACAATCCAGCGAGATAAAAGTCACGTAAATACGGAACGAAACCATCAATCAGTCATGACATTTTGACTTCAATAAACTGCTCAAAACATTTTTGGGTTTTACTGTAATCATCTTGTGGTCTTCGAAAGAGTTGTTTGGTTTAAGTTTTCCACTGGTATTCAAACATCTACCACGACCTAGGAGCAGAAAATTAAAACCATGGTCTTCCTCTATTCATTTTGATGATTTTTCCCGTAGCCTGCTTTGGGTAAATGTTGACCAATTTGGCACAAATTCGAACCAGAAGCTTAGGGTGACATGGGGAACACGTGGTTCTGTGATTCGCAGGAAAATCAAAATTGATGAAATGGTGTGATATGTTTTTCTAATTATCTTTGACATTGCCATTAAATGTCACTTGAATTTTGCTAGCATTCACTCAAGAATGTTCCTAATTTTCCGGTAAAACCTCTAGAAGTTAAATCGTACATTAGATAAGGATACACCTGTTTAGTCAACTCTATTCATGAAGTAGCATAAGGCGGCTGGATCCTACCTCAGCTCAGTCGGTAAAGGCGCGGCTACAAAGCACCCAGGTGGCTGGGTTCGATTCCCGATCTGGTCTGGTCATTAAAGAATTTTTTTCGACTCCCTGGGCAGAGGGTATGATTGTACTTGCCACAAAACCATACTAATGCGAAAATGGTATCTGGCATCGAAAGCTCTCAATTAATAACTGTGGAAGTGCATTTAGAACACCTAAGTTGAGAGCAGGCAATAAGCTAGTTGCGAAAGCAATAAACTTGAAATACTAATAATGAATGAATGAATAAATCGGGTGAGACCCTGAGCGGAATGGGCTTAGTTTGAGATCGTCAATTTTTACACATTGAGGATGTATGTTAGCCCAAAGCCTCCGCATATGTTGGTACTTTGTATAAATAAAGATGATCTCGCAATAACGGAGTAGGAACCTCGGGCGGTCAATCATGCTCTCAAACGTCAAGAATGTTAAGCGTAGTCTATCAACAATGCAAAACAGGGCGATATTCAGAATACCCTGGAAAAGCCTCGAAGACTCAATTCGTAAGGAGTTTGAATGTTTTTGGTGAAATTGAAAACAATTCGATACCTATTTACAATGTGTCTCACAATAGGTGTCACTTTTTTTCAGTCTTGGTTTATTTCTGCTGGGTAATTTTAACAGCAGAATTGATTGTACCCGTTTTGAGTGTTTTTTTTCGACAGCTTATCGCTGAAGATAAATAAGCGATTCCGTTTGTTTCCATTTATGAGCTACCATGGAAGCCATACGGGAGCCAGTTTTAAAGTTACATTTGCGAAAGCTTCCGTAAATTGGGCAAACAACTTCTAATGCCCCCTGCTTCAATGAACAGGCTCCTCAGAAATGATCTGGAATGCAAGCCGTACATAAACAACGGATTCACGGAGCGTCAAAAGCATGCCAGGGTCCAAAAAAAACAGAAATCTTTTGGTTCGGCACGATAACTGCGAGATTTTATTTTCGAATGAAATAGCTCTTCCTCCTTCAGGACAGTCATAATCAACAAAATTACCGTGTGTATGGCAAAAGTCTTGCCAATATTCCAAGAGATATACAAGCTGTAGAACGCTATCAGAATGTATCGAAAATTATTGTATGGGGCGCCGTTTCACAAAAAGGAAAACTTCCTCTTCTGTTCAAAGAACCTAACATAAAAATCAACACTGAATATTACATCGCGCAGGTTTTGAAGAATCATCTGCATCCTCATGCTTCAACGCTGTATGGGAGTACACCATATTGTTTCCAACAGGACTCAACTCAAGCTCACAAGGTAAGAATGGCATGCATCATCACCGGATCTCAACCCACTAGACTACTTTGTTTGGGGTTATAAGCTTCAACATATAGGGCCTACGAAAAGGTTTATTTACTTCAGATCGATTCAAGAAACATTTGATATTTGGGACCGAATTCCTCAGGAAATCGTGCGTGCCACCTGCGATGGGTTTGCAAAACGTTTGCGCAAAGTTATCAAGGAAAAGGGCGAGAAATTCGAAATTGAATTAATATGGTTTAATTCTATAACACGTATCTTTCAAATGAAAAATAAATGCACTGATTTGGTTGATATGTTTTGCTGTAATCCCATTTCGTTTTACTGACACTTATTGTGAGACACCCTGTAAGATTCGAAAACAAAAGGTTTTTAATCATTTTGTTTCAATTGAAAATAGAAATAGAATTGGTTTCCATCTCAGCCAACATTGATTTAGTACTTCGAAACCAGATTGATTTAGTGAGAGTTATTAGAACGTTGCATACACAAATTTGAGGTTTTCCATAGTAACTTCCAAACAAATTTCAAACTGATTGTGTCGAGTGTTTTCCAAACTAAATGAGTTTGAAATTTGAGGAACTTAGAGATAATTTTAGGGAATGAAAACAAATAGATTTCACAAATTGATGTTGCCTCTCACAGTAGTTGGGCCGCTGAATTAAGTCAAATTCTATGTAATTCTTATCTGATCTGAGGTATTTTCCCATCTCATCTGAAGCATTTGATTTTCTAATCCAAAATAGGTTAGGCATTGGTTTCTAACTCAACAAATAATCAAATTCTACATGGTGTCTGAACATAATCTTTCACAACTAACCGAATTATAAAACATTGTTAATCGAATAGGTGTAGCATTGTTCACCCCATTTCGGGGCAAACCAGTTTCTTTCGTTGTTTTCTCGTGACGGAAAATTTTTAATCCCTTTTTTTCCTACTTACCCAAATACGCTTGGTGGGGTTCAGCCATCTGGATGAGTGCTGAATCCTTCTTGTTGTAGAGTATCTTTACACGTTGTACATCACCATACACCCCTGCGTTGATTCGTTGGTTGGTTGATTCGTTGGTTGATTCGTTCGGCGTGTGTTGAAGTCCAAAAGACAAACAGGCGAAATAAAAAAAAAGACGACAGAAAAGGATTAATTAGTATTACTGTCCGGAATAGTTTGCCAAAGTTTTTAAAAAACTAACTGAATATAAAACCACCACACTCACAAACACACAACAACAAAAAAAAACTTTCAACCGAAACCGAGGGAGAGGGAAAACAAATCGCTAAGCTTAGTCCTTAACCACTCTCGCTCACTCACACTCCTCCTTGACCGTCACCATTTACCAGCCCCTCGGAAAACAACAATTCGTGCAATGTGCCCCCAGTCCCAAGCCCCAAGGTGGTGGGTGCCGTCGAGGATTGGGCGATCCTCCCCTGGTGATAGAATGGCAGAACTTTACAGCACACAGTTGGTCGAGTCGGCGCTGCAGCTTCTGTCCTGTGTGTCGATCCGCGCGCCACCACAGTTTTTGAAACATTGTCGCTTTTAAAAAAAAAAAAAAGAAAAAAATACGAACTTCTTTCGGTGCAGAAAATAAGTGTACAGCCAAGGATAATAAAAGTAGTTGTTACGTGCGGTAGTAATTCCCGTGACGGGGTGGATTCTTCGTCGTCGTCGTATTTGCTAAATTATTAATAGCCTGGACTCAAACCGCACGGAGCTCGTGCTGCTGGAAGAGTCGCTTATCAAAGTTTTTCATTTTTTTTTATTTTTTTTTTTATTTTGCGCGAGCCATTTTCCAACTCTCTGCGGTGGGAAACCACTTTCAAGGAATTTCCATGTAACAAAGCGCTTTTTCCCGCACTTCCCAGCCTGGACGCGTCCTCAGGGGGGTGGTGCCGGGTTGTTGGTTTTGTTGGTGTGCCACGCCAACAATGAAAATGTGTCTTTTCTCTGGTCTTTGGTCTGATGTAGCCGTTTTTTGCTCACTCCTAGGCGCCCGTTTTTCATCCACCAAACTCTTGCTGGGAAAAATGTGTGAATGAGATGACAAACCGCACCGCAATGGCAGCATAGTAGGCCGTGGCTGTGTGGCGATGGGAAAATTCGTTCACAGGGCGCTGATGGGTTGCGGTTTGCCTACCTTTTAGGCGCTTGGCTTGTCCGCACCGCGCGATAAAAGACGGGAGCCGTGTGACAGTTTGGAACAAAGAATGGAAGTCCTGCCCGGGCTGTTACGTGGTGTGGCAATTGCTGCGGTTTTCCCGTCAGATTTCAAGTCGCAAAATGTCCGTGGGGGTCTTCTGACATTGTTATGCAATGTCGATAAAACTAGGGGGCCAGTTTTGATGGCACTTCACGTCAAATAAATTTCAATTCGAGTCCGGAATATGTCACTCAAAAAATCGAACAAAGTGCATTCCGGTGAATCTTGAAACTTGGAAGAGGGGAAACTTGTTCGTTCGTCTTGAACTGAACGCTCGAGCAGCTTCCAAAGAGCGAAACCAAAACTTTTCCCTTTCAAAGGCGAGCTTCCTCCAAAGAACGAACAACAAGATACATTTCTAAGCACATTGCTCAACTTTCTACCCCCTTTGAACTCTACACCCGAAAACGATACACCAACCGGAAAGGGGTTGTATAATTTGTACTAATTAAGCAGTTTCCTTTCCGGAAGTCCAATTCCGTTCCCCAGTGACTTCGACTCCCGGTCAAGAGGCAGTCGGCAGGAAATGGCTGGAAAATTTTCTTCCAGATCGTAAATAATCCTCGTCCGAGTCCGGAGTCCACGGGGTGAGAGAATAAATATTGACTTGCCTTTCCCGCCGACCACCGACCTCTGAGGGGGGGTGGAAACACAATCGAATTCCTTCGATCCCCGATGGCAAAAGGTAGTGGACAATACGGTTTTTCTTGAGAAGGACTTTTTTTCCCCACTCCAAGAAGCGAGGACGACAAAGGCGAAGACGATTGTAAGTACATCATAAATAAAAATAAATCCATTGCCATATTTGTCATTGCAGCCCCACCGTTCGAACGACGAAGTGTCACCCTTTATTTGCCGTCGGCGAAATGGGATTCAGGCGGAAGTATTGGAAATTGGCACTTCCTTCCGTGGAGAAATGTCCAGAATTGGACACTTCGTTGATTGTACGGTCGGAGTTTGAAGTTGTTCGTGTAATGAAAGAGCACTGATTTGAAGATGATTCGACGAAACTTAGTTGTCAAGATGGCTAACTTTTGAGAGATTTTTTCGTGAAAATATAGCCACTTTTAAAAACGAAAATTTCGTTTAAAGCTTGTGTACAAAATATTATTACATATATAATACGAAATTAATTACGAATCCAAACATCATCCGAAGCATTGTTCGCTTTGAACCACATTAAAGACTCGCTTCAGATTTAAGTGTGTGATGAAAGTAAACGATTCGATAGAGATTTAAATTAAAAAAAAGTACGAAATATTCGTACAAAAAAAAACAACGAAAGGAAAATAAGTCCACTGTACGTACTCTCTTTAGGTTCAACTTAGTGATGAATGTGAGCGATCCAAGAAGCAAAAAGAAATCACACAAAAGCTTAGACAACGAAATACGAAATATTCGTAATCACCGTTTGTAAGTTCGTACAAATCGTACCCAAGGAGAAAAACCCTCCAAACTCGCTGGAACTGCGCCCAATTTGAAAAATATTGGGCAATCGTAAAGAGAAACATCAAGAGAACTCTAAAAACAGTTGGAAGTGAAAAGGCAAATTGGATTCAACATCAAATAAGGTGAATATAACAGCGGTAAAAAACATGATGGAAGGTGTGAAACCTAAAGCCCGACAGTTCGCTTTTGGAAAATCAAATAGTTTTCCTGTGTTTTGTAGACGATGAACTTCAAACATGAAAAAAGATTGATCATTTATATAATAAACTAATCAGTGTGCACCAAATCAGGTTTGGCAAATTTTTGACTGTTCCACCCTTTAAAGCAATCTGGATACGCCAGATCAACACCAGACAAGCAAAACCAACGGAACGATGTTGTTTTTACAAATTACGGCATTTTACAATGTACGAGGTTTACAATAATTCAAACAAATATTTTTCGGTTGATCACTACGGGTAGGGAAAGCGTTTCATTTGAACTTACTCTTACTATTTTACTATTGAATTCAAATTGAAGCAATGCTTTTTGCTTTCTGTATTACCGTCAACGAAAAAAAAACCTTACCTAAAATATCTGGTTCAGAGCAGACTCAAAACCTAGCAGGTAGAGGATATGTTAAACTGATAAAAATCGCTTCTGTTGATATACGAAGAAGAGTACGAAATTTTCTTAATTTTCGAAATTTAAAAGGGGCAGTATATATGCCTTTTATAGTTTGATTCCAAATACTTCACTTTAAGATGGATACGAGTGTTTCGTAAATCTTATGCAAACATTTTGAGTGCTTAAAAAACGAAATACGAAATATTCGTACAATCAAAAAGTTTCCCTCTTCAACAAAAAAACAACCCATGGAATCGTCTTCACATGAATCAAACAATCAGATTAAATGGTTAAAGCATCTCAACAACAGCACCATAAACAATTGTGAAATGTACGAATGTAATATACAAAGTAATATACAATGTACGATAGGGTTTCGTATACATTTTCTTCTGTTGTATATTCTAGGAAATTCCAGAGAAAAAGGAAATACTTGTTCTTTCTTTCATAGCATTTCAAGCGTATTCCTGTCATAATTCGCTTACTGCTTGCTCTCAACTTAGTGTTCGAAATATGCTTCTACATTTTAAATTGAGAGCATACGAAGGCAGTTACCATTTTCGTGTTAGTATGATTATGTGGCAAGTACAATCATACCCAAAA
>JASCZW010018843.1:0-14729 GCA_034211315.2 Aedes japonicus | reverse complement strand
AAGTAAATTAAATTATAATATTTTTTTCAATTATGTTCATTAGTTTCTTACTTATCATATTACTCTATTTTATTTTATTTGTTTGATTCAGATGTTTTATTTTATTTATGAGAAAAAAATAAAAGAATGTAGAGCAAAAATAGAAAATTATGTTAAAAATAAGAAGTAAGGTATCAATAGAAACATTTAATTTAATTTATTATACAGAAAAAGGAAAAATACATAAGATAAGTTTATTTACATATAACTATTATAAATTTATGAATAATTATTTTTTCTATTTTCCAAGCTACTGTAATTTTTTTGTATATTTTTTCCCCTTTTTAAATTTTTTTAAATTAAAAATAGAAACAAAAACATATGTAATGAGCTTTTTTTTTAAATTTTATACACTATATGATATAAGTGTATACACTATACGAGTAAAGGGTATCCATAGTTAAATTGCACCACTTTCAATAAGCTGTAACATTTCGCCCTTTGGGTTGAATTCAACGAAATTTTGGGTGAAATGACCTCAGCGTGTAGTGTTTACACTGCGTGAGATTCATTGTGAAATGTGTCGTAGTTAAGAAAATGAAGTCAAAGGAACAGCAAGTGCGCGAAAATATGTTGCACACGCACCTCGACAACCCACTTCTTTCGCACCGAGCCATCGGAAAGATGTTGAAAATTCACCAGTCTACAGAGTCTCGTGTCATAGAATGTTTCGGGGAACGTTTAGCTGTCGTTCGGAAGGAGGTGAGTGGTAGAAAAAGTGTTCCGTACTGTGTGAAGGATCACAAGCGAGTGGTTGCTGCCTTAAAACGCAACCCTGTTCCGTTCGGGATGTCGCTAAAAAGCTGCACGTGACAAAAGTTTCTTGCAGAAAGCCAAGAAACGAGCCGGACACCATTCATTCAAAGTTCGTCGGTTCAAACGTTGTATAAAAACATATGCGTGGTATTAAGAAGAAAATTCGGACTTTTGGATTTGGTAAAGAAATGCAGTGATATAAAAATACCTACACCAAGATTATACATTGAATTATATTCCCTGAATATTTCATCACAATCGATTCAGAGTCTTGTTTTTGAGGACGAATTTAAAGTGATGCAATTTAAATGTGGACACCCTTTATAGGGAAGAGAATCTCCTCCCAAACGCAAGTTCACACCCACAGCACTAGAATCGAGCCATCGATTGACAGAATAAACCCAATAGATGAGGTCGAAGAGCGCCCTCATTCCACGAAATGTTAACAATAGGGAGGAGGCAGTCCCATGCTCCCTATCCAAATCGTTTCAATTGGGTGCCCTGATGGTTCCTCCCTTTCTCCGTTATATATTATGTCATGGATATTTAGTATATGCACCTCAATGAGAACCGGGTACTGTGCTAAAGCATGTTGAATATCGCTTGAGTTGGTTAAGTGTGAATCTAATCTTCGAATTTTATGCCAATAGTTTTCAGAACTGGTAAATTGTCAGTTTTGATTTTTTACAGAAAACTGATTAGAAGTATCTGCACCTGAAATAAGCAATTTTTTTTCGTCACGGTCTGATTGAGTTATTAACATTCGAAAAAGGACTTTTCGTGACGATCTAAGTTTTCGTTCTTATTAATTAATCCCTTTTTCGAAAACTAACAATATTTTTGTTTGAAATGGTCTTTCATTTTATTAAATTTAATATTTTTGTTTTTTATTAACTCAAATGGTTTTAAAATTTTCTGTTCATATTTCGTTTGGATTCCCTTTATCTTTTTAATATATTATTATGTATTTTTAATAAAAAAATAAAATTAAATGTTTATTTTGCCCTAATTTTTCTTGTATTGGTTTATTTTTAAGTTTTCGATTGTTCATTATATATGTTTCAATTAATTTTTATTTCTATTATAACAATATTGTTCAACATTCAAGGATTCTTATCTTGCTATGCTGTGTAGTTATGCATTTTATTTTTATTTCAACTTGATTGCATTTTGATTTACTTGTTGATTTTTACTTTCATTATTTTTTTTCAAATAATTCTATTTTCTATATCTGTATATATAAAAATGAATATCTGTCTCTCTGTCTGACTCAGAGTCTACTGAACCGATCGGCGTGACAATGACCGTGCAAGGTTTTTCTGATAGTTCGAGACCCCTTCCCCCTCTGGAAAAGGCCAATGAAACACAAATTCTGCAAATGAAACACAAATTTCTGCATAACTCGAGAACTATTCAAGCAAATTTAAAACCAAACTTGGCTTGTGGAGTGAACCTGTAAAGAAATCCTTTTCAGGTGGCTGAAGACCCCTCCCCTTTCTGAAAGGAGGAGCTCCCAAACAAATGAAACACAAGTTTCTGCATCACTCGAGAACTAATCAACCAAATGGAAACAAATACGGCATGTGGGAGTTTTGAAGGCAACGATTGTATGGTTTGAGACCTTTTCACCTTCTGGAAAGGCAGGCTCCCATACAAACCAAACACAAATTTCTGCATAACTCAAGAACTAATCAAGCAAATGGAACCAAATTTGGCACGTGGGGTTTTCTGGAGGTAAAAAACGTGCTTATGGTAGTTCGAGACCTCTTCCCTCTCTAAAGGGGGGGGGGGGGGCCGGGCTTTCATCCAAATGAAACAAAAAGATAAACCAAACATGAGAATTATCCCTACTGTTATGAAAATTTGTATGCAGGAGTTTTTGGGGTCGGAGAAGGTTCTTATGATGGTTCGGAACTCCTCCTTTGTTTAAAAGAGGGGGCTCCCATACAAATGAAACACAAATTTCTGCATAACTCTTGAATTAATCAAGTAAACGGAAACAAATTTGGAATGTGATTGTTTTTGGAAGCAGGATTGTTTTTCTATTGCAGTTTGAGACCCCTCCCTTTTCTTTCATACAAATGAAACAGAAATTTCAACCAAACATGAGAATTATCCAGGCAACTAAAATACAAAATATGTATTTCTCGGGTAACCAGCATGTTCTGATAGAAGTTCGAACCCCTTCTTAGTCAAGAATCGGGGATGCTCTTTCTCTCAGTGTTACATTATGCACAAGAGGTTTAAGGTTATGCAAGAGAAAATTACGTTCGAGATCGCAGCAAGCCGTGCTTTGAAAATGACGTGTTTTGCTTTTGCTGCGTCGTTTTCGCGGAAATAAAATAAAATAATATTCCTTAATTCAACCGAAGTAAATGGTGAAATTATAGTTTTTCAAGTGCTTTGCGTAGGACTTTGTTAATGGAATCCCTCTCATAGTGTGTTACGGTCGTGTTTCTTAAGATAAACTGATCGTCGGTAGTTTTTTTTTCCATTTTTTGTTTTTTAGTGCCCGGCTTTCCAGCATCAGATGAAGAACATTGGTGAGGTCGTTTAATATTATCAAAAATATACCTTAACTATATACACGCCAGGATCAAGAATGTCTATTTTTGATTCTGGAAGTGTGAAAACTCTTCACATATCCATATGATATGTGAAGATTTTCATGCGGGGCTTATTGTATATGAAGATGACCTCAGAATGTACGTGTATGAACAGGCATTCTTGAAATGGTTCGTTGGATTTTCAATAGAGCTGTCACCTTCAATCTCCAGGGCTAAAAATGTTTGCACATAGTGATCACATATAAATTACTGAAGAAATGCAGACAAGTTTCTTCCATAAAAGCACTGCCGGTCAGTGGGAGATTGATTGTAAACACACACACACACACACACACACACACACACACACACACACACACACACACACACACACACACACACACACACACACACACACACATGCACATGCAAGAGAAAATTACGTTCAAACTGACAGGATACGGCGCAGTTTGAATGTTGGTTTGAAGATAAATGTTTTGTCCATTAAATGATTCTACACAGAAATAAAAACCATGGCAGAAACTAAAAATCTGAGGGTTAAATTAAAAACACACACACCTACGTTTTATTTTAAAATGACACAGACAATACTTAAATAAAATTCATTCATAAAAAAACCATGACGATAACTAGAAATTAGAAGAAAAATTAGTATCTTCCATTTAATTCCAACTACCTTTGCTTATCTTCGACAGATACGCGTATTTCGTCTACAATGTGCAGACTTCTTCAGTGTCTCGTACTAAGTCGAGTCGAGTTATTATCGAAGATAATCGAAGATAATGCTTATCGAAGATAAGCAAAGGTAGTTGGAATTAAATGGAAGATACTAATTTTTCTTCTAATTTCTAGTTACAGGTTTTGTGGAATAACAGCTCAAACCCTCTAGGATTCATATTTTCCTTCAAATGGAACGATAACCGAAAAAAAGGACTGTCGACAACAGTCACACTCACTTGACAAGTTTCACGCATGATAAAAGCACTTTCAACCCGTTCTGAATAATTCTGTTGATTGTTATAGATACAGGATCACGAAGCAAATAAATGTACACAAACAAAATCGTTCGATGTACGCACGATACTGCGAGAATATTCATTAAAAAAAAGTAGAATCTACTTAGCTTGCCTAGAAGCCCGGTATGTTGATGTGATAAATTAAACCAGTAAACATGGCGGCCGTTGGTTGACTTTATCTTTGGCTAATATGTAGCGTTTAATCTGCTTTATTTGTTTTTGATTTTTTCGTCTACTGAACGGAATTTAACATGTTGGCGCTACATCGTCAATTCCTGTTAAAGCTGTCCAATAGGAATTGTAAGCATTGTAGAGATTTTATAACACTTAACCAAAATCCAAATAGCTTTCGATCAAATTCTCATAAGACCAAAAATGTTAATTGTGTGTCTAACACGGTAATGGATTCTCTGTAAATACACGAAGACTAAGCGAAATAACGTGATTTTGTCAATGACTCTATGATTGGTGTACAAAAATACCTTTCCGCAGGTCACAACTCACAGCATGGGTAGACAGAGCGATTACAATGACGCCATCTGCCTACAATGTGGAAGAAAGAAGTGGTAGTAATGATTACACCGTGGCAAATATCATATACATCGTACTAATTGACCAGTCATACGATGGACTAACGAACAGGGTTACTAATCGTTAAACGTCTGGGCGCGTCTTTCTTAACGTCGTTTATGGAAATTGACCTGGCAGACGTCAGACGTTAACAACTAACAACCCTGCTAACGAGCGAAGCATGAGAAACTAGACGTTAGTGAATTGAGGAATCCAACTTGAAAAAAGAAGAAGACACCGAGTGGTGATAAATCTGACAGCTCCCATGTTAAAGTATAGGACGAAACTTTTAAAATGCTTCTAGAAAATTCGAATTAAAAGGGGTACAATAGGGGCATTATTTTAATTTTATTTTTATTTTGCTGAAAATGTCTTTATTGAGAAATTTTGGATTTTTCTTACATCATACAGCAAACTGCTTTTAATTAGAATTTCATTTGAATTTTCTAGAAGCATTTCAAAAGTTTCGTCCTATACTTTAAACATGGGAGCTGTCAGAATTATCACCAGTCGGTGTCTTCTTCTTTTTTTCAAGTGCACCTCTCAATTTGGGTTTACTTTCGGTTTCAAGAGCTACCAGGCAAGCAGAAGCTTTACAATTTTTGAGTACAATTGTAAACTCTCTCTTTTTTTCTCTCGGAAAGGTCACGTGAGCTGATCCACTTTTTAACGAAAATTGAATAACATTCCAAAAATTGAGTTAAATGAAACGGGAGTGTAGGATTGGTCGAGAAAAAATAGGGTTGGGCTGAGCATATACGCTATGTGTAGATTATAATCCCTTTGCGTCGAATTCCATAGCTGTTGATCTTTTGGACATTGGTAAGTTAAGTACAAAGAAACCTGACTCACTCAACCTTACGCTTACGTATTTTGCTTTTATTTTTAAGGGGTTCGAACCCACACAGTAAATAATATGTTCTTAGAAATTAGGAAAACAGGTCATTATTACAAAAGTATGTGTGCTTCCGCGTTATGTTATTCAGGAATTAAATCATGTATCATTCGGGTTGAAAACATGAACAATATACCTGAAAATGAAAACATAATCATGAATCTGTAAAAACTACATTATCGACTCTAAATAAACAATTTAATAAATCCAGCGTCAGGATTTGAGCTTAGTGTTTGTGGGAAGATCTGTGTTAGCACTTGATGGATAAACTAACTACGCCATGGTTATTCTTGAATAGTTATTTAATTAAGAATACCTGTAACTAGAAATTAGAAGAAAAATTAGTATCTTCCATTTAATTCCAACTTTCTTTGCTTATCTTGACAGATACGCGTATTTCGTCTACAATGTGCAGACTTCTTCAGTGTCTCGTACTAATAACTCGACAGTCGAGTTATTAGTACGAGACACTGAAGAAGTCTGCACATTGTAGACGAAATACGCGTATCTGTCGAAGATAAGCAAAGGTAGTTGGAATTAAATGGAAGATACTAATTTTTCTTCTAATTTCTAGGAAAATATGGCCTAACAGAACCAAAAACTCGAAACATGCAACCGTGAATTATTAAAAATATCAAATTCAAAATAATACTGCATTCATTTCTTAAAATTCATTTGTCAAAACAAATGCGTTCCAAGAAGCTGATCAGTTTCGTCCAACATGGCATTACATTTAAATCCATATGTTCACATATAATTAAGATTAAGGTTGCTGCGATAAAGCTGCCCAAAAATACTTGCTCTTTCGAATCAACAACCTGCCGAGAATTGAGATCAACATGCCCTTTATATATAAACAATCATTTATCATTTATCATTCATCATGTTTTTTACGTTCTTTTGCCGTAGCTCCAAATTTATGCTATAATTTATACTTTTATCACAGGCATATTCTACCACTATACCGCTACATGTTTAGTGTTCACTGTTTACTTTAGTTTCTTTCTACGTCACTAAAATTTGCTCTTGATATCGTCTCTCACAGTATACATTCTCTCACACCATACGATTTTTTTTTTGGTATAATATCAACTATGAAAAGCAACCATCCCATGTATCGTTTGCGACGAAAGTACACATTTTCACACCACATTCAATAGAAAAGAAAAGTGCGCTCACCAACTCAAGCAGCGAAAAAATCTCACCATCTGCAGCACGTTCCTCTCGCTTGGAAGATTCCCAAAAAAAAAATAAAAAAAATGAACAAAACAGACAACACCAGCCCATCTCACGTCGTCTACCTTTCGCGCGTCTACATTTTCATTCTACATATCGATCAATACGTACAGGTTAGGTGTATTCTGCCAAGTCAGTGGTTTCAGTTCCGACATTTTCCGCGAAAGTAAAAAGGAACAAACTTAAACAAATAAACGCAAATAACCCCAAAGTTTACGTAAATATCAATCAATCGCGCGGCGCTGCTGGCATTTACGCACTTTGGAGCGAACGGATCTTCTATTTTCTGTCTTCTGAAGGCAGGTCGCGCCAGTTCGTGAAGAACGCCAGGAATGTAGCGAGGGCAGGTCGAAAGGTTTGCGCGTTGCTGGCACAGATGGAGCACGTGTTGTGCAGGTTAGGTAAATACCACCCGGCGGCCCTTCTGACAGCTGGGGTGCGGGCGGTTTGCGTTTTTTTTTTTGTTGCGATTTCGGGTGAATCATCACAACTGCTGGTGGTGGAAAATTTTGCCTAATCGTGCAAAAGACACGTGTAGGTGAAGGCACCTTCAATGATTCTGTTTGTTCATGTTTAAAGGATTATCATAAGGGACGGGTTTCGCTTTGGAAGATGGGGACGCGTGGTACGAGGTAAATCATATAGATTGTTTTCTTTTGTTTTCTGCCTGACTCGGGTTCGTTTTTTTAACCTTCCTTGGACGTTAACATTTTGAGACGAATAAGGTGTTTCGGGTCATATTGACCCGGATTTCAAATTCATATTGCAGAAAATTTATGAGACCAAATAAAGTCTTTGCAGTCAAAATGCTTATTAGAGTCGCTTATGCTAATGCTTATGCGCCGTCGAAAAGCATGTTTCAGGAAAAATCCGATTTTGTCTCCATTTTAAAGGTTCTTCCGGGTCATCCTGGTTGTTTCAGAATGGCCAATATATATATATATTGGGCCTTTGCTAGGCTAAAAGTAGAGTATTTAACAAACATCATGTAGTTTGAGCCGTCGGAAGGCATGTTTTGGCGAGAATCTGTATTTGTCTCCTCCTGAAGGGTTCCCACAAGGCATCCGGACTGTTTCGGAATGGCCAATATGGTCACTGATTCATTTCAAGGCTAGAAGTAGACTATTAATGAAAAATCATGAAATTTGAATCGTCAAAAAGCATGTTCCGATTGAAAATCCGTATTTTTCCCCTTCTAAACGGTTCCTTCGGGTCATCCAGATTTTCCCGAAATGGCCAATATATATATTAGGCCATTTCTAGCCTAGGAGTAGACTACTTATAAAAAAGCATGAAGTTTTAGCCGTCAAAAGGCATGTTTCCGCTAAAAACTGTATTTGTCCCCTCCTAAACGATTCCTTCGGGTCATCCCGGAATGGTCAATATGGTACATTTCAAGGCTAGAAGTAGACTATTTATGAAAAATCATGAAGTTTGAGTCGTCGGAAGGCATGTTTCGATAGAAATCCGTATTTGTCCTCTCCTAAACAGTTCAAATCCTTTTTTCCATGGAAAGCTCCAATAAACTATTTTTTATGCTCACATCTTATGTAATAATGCAATGCTTAACCTTTTCTCACATTATATGCAGAAATATGTTTTACTGAGATCATGCTAAGAAAAGATTACCGAAATACGGTTTTGATTTTACCGAAAATTAGCTTTTGGTAGCAAAACCTAAAGTATCGGTATAATTTACCGAAACAAAACGTTTGATTTTACTTATTTTTTCAGTAAAGTGGATTTAAAGATTTTATCGTTATATTTTACCTAAATTTGGTTAAAAATGCTCTCATTGAGCTGCAAGCACTTTCGGTAAAAATTAACGGAAACAAATAAGTAATTATTATTGTTTTTCCCGGTTTTCCAACAATCCCGAAATTTCGGTAATCCATGTTTACTGATAATTTCAGTATGTGCACTTTTGTGCGGTTTTCGGTATTTTTTACCGAATTTTTCGTTTTCTTGTCTTAGCGTGTAGGTTTTTCGCCTGTTAAACTGCCAGCACTGAAAACTCGTCGTTAAATTATGACATTTGGTGTCCTGTTTGCTGTTACGCCTACGCTCTCCAGTCCCATTAATCAAGTGGCGAGAAATTATGAATCAAGGCTTTTAATTTTTAAAGCTGTCGAGTTCTATGCTTCACGTACCAAACCAGTTAATTTTACTAATTAGATGAGTCTAGGAAAATCAGAGGTAAGTCATTCTAGCGAATGCACAATTTTTTTATTGTACTATTTGAATTGCGGATTCTCAACCATGTTTTTACAGTCATGAACGTAGACAACGCGATGGAATAGAAGCTGCAACAATTATGGTTTAGGTGACCGTGGAGGAAACGGAAGAAAAGTTGAGAAAAGCGCACACATTAGTGTCTAGCTAAGGCTGATGTCCGGCGTTTATAATTGTCCGGCTGTCTACACAGAGAAGCAAAATACGGCTCTTCGTTACGAAATCTGATTTGATCTGAACAAAGGTCATAAATGTCTTGAATAAATTAATAAATAAAGTAGTTTTCTTCAACGCGAAGCAAAATCATTTGATCATCCTTAGCAAGTAAAACAGGGAAAAACTATCGACGACGTAACAACAATCAATAAAATCCGTAAATATATACATCGACCTCAAGTCGAAATAAATTAATAATGATTAAAGTAGTGTTTGCCTAAAATATTAAACTATTAGCCAAGATTTTAAGCTAACTGAAAAAAGCGGCGGAACAGCAGAATAACTAGAGCAATGTGTGATCCGGTTGAACGCCATAATTTATTTTTCTTGTTGAAAGAAGTACATAATTGGTTTGAATGTAATTTTTAAGGTAAATTTGTTGTTCTGGTAAGGTTCAATCAAAATATAATACAATACAATTTGTTTACATTTTGGCTCTTCCGGTCTTTTCAAATGTTAGTCTAGATGTTCAGTTTTACACGTCGAAAAAGTTACTGTAGTCTGCCGTTTCAAGTTTCAGGATATTGCTCCTCACATAAAGATGAACACGTATCCGGAAGTCGACTTTCTTGAGTCCATATCTGCTCCCAAATCCGCATCTGTATTGGCAGTTACCTCTTCATGACGATCCTTGGAGTATGTAATTTTGTTTCCGCTGGTACCCCCCAGATACCGCATAATCCTCTTCACAGCGCTCCAACGACTGCGCCCAGGGTTGCTGAAAAACTGACTTACCGGTGTGGCAGGGGACATAGATTTGTCCAGCTTTACAGTCACATCAGTTGGAGTTGAAACCGGATTACATTTTGCCAAGTTGATTATTCGTAGTATACCCTTGTCGATGGACAACTTTCCATTCTGCCAATCTCTCATGATTCGCAAGCCAAGACAAAATGTAGAATCTCTAAGGTCCTTCATCTTGAACCGGCTGTTCAAGAGCTAATTCAATTTTTCCTTCAGTTTGGCGTCATGTGTGAAGATTGGGAGGTCATCGACATAGGTTGTGACGAACAGCATCTTGTGTCCTTGAGCGGAAATTATAAACAAAAATCCACCTTGGAACGTGTCAAATCGAAATCTTTCAAAGCCGCATTCAAATGATTGTTCCATACCCAGCTGAACTGTTTCAATCCATAAAGTACTTTCCATAGCCGACAAACGCTCGTTTCATGCACAGCAAACCCTTCTGGTTGCTGCTTGTAGATTACCTCCTCTTAAAGTTTGCCTCGTAGCAAAGCCGTTTCCGCATCCATTTGCTAGATGTCCAGAATGTGCTTCACCGACAAGGCCAATAAGTAGCGAATGGTAGAGTACCATACAACTGGAGCATAAACCTCATCATAATCGATGGCAGGTTACTGAGAGCACGCTTACACCACCAGGCGCGCCTTGTACCTCTTGATATTGCCATCCGCTGTACGTTTTGCTTTGAATGCCCACTTGTTCCGAATAGGTTTCCGGTATCGTGGAAGACTCGCCAAATCCCACGTTTCGTTTTTGTCGAGAACTATCATTTCCTCACGCATTGCTGCAAGCCATTGGTCACGATCTGGTCGGCTGAACGCTTCCTCATAGCATTGTGGATTATCAGGTACCGTTTCAATGACATCATTGATTACTGATGAAGACTGTAGGGAAACAACATCGCGAGTAAAAGAATTATAACCGATAAAGTCATTGTACTTTGTACGGTTGTACAGTTCGGTGCAGTAATTGTACGGTTTGGTCGTTCCGACCACTGCACCTAACCCCTGGTGCTCTTCAGCTGGTCTCTCAATTTGCGGTGTGAGCGCAGATTCTTTGTCTTCGTCCAGAGATTCAAAATCCTGCTTTCCGACCTACGATCCAAATCTACAGCTTCATTAGAGACTTCACCACAATCCACAATGAAATCCATGAAATCCACGGATGCGGAATCATCTGCTTGCATGACCAGTTTCTGTGGCTGACCTTCTCCAACCACGATTACGTCTCTGCTGATGAAAATTGTTTGGATGACCGTATTGAAAAGCCGTATGCCTTGACATCTTCCGGAAAAAAACCGACCAGGGTTGCCTTTTGTGACTTCACATCGAACTTCTTGCGTTTTTGCTTCGGAATATGAACAAGCACCATCGATCCAAACATCTTCCTTTTTTGTAGTTTGTTACGTGTTTCTTTGGCAGTCGTTGCATTCTGAATCAGGCTATAGTTTATGGTTTCCAAACTCAAGCATATGGTAGCCAACGCCCGCAAGCTGGCCTAATCGTACACGACTTTACCCTCTACCGACTTCACAGCACCCCAACATCCTTCGCGAATGAGCGTCTTCATGGCGAACGCCCAGTTCGTGTACTTCTCGTAACCCTTAACCCTTTCGAACCACCATTGCTTCTTCTCTCACCGATTACGTTCATCTTGGAAATTCGATCTTGAAATCTTCCTGCAGTGGCTAGTTCTGGGCCCATAACCACACAGAGAAAAATAATTAATTTTAACAACCGCGTAAGATTTCCCCTCGTTTAATTCCAAGCCAAATGAGGCGTAAACAGCGAAATTTTTTACAATCTAGATTCAGGCGTTATGTAGCTTAAATTTGCATGAAATATCTCACTATTTTCTGGCAAATCTAGCATTCCCTTTATGTGCATTAAATTACACAGAAAATGCAATGTTTCTTTTTATCTGTGCACTTGTAAGAGAATGAAAGTTTAACTGTACTGCTTGAGTGGTTGATAACGAATGAAGCTTCATTTTCCTAACAAAGTAGTGGCTAACATAGGTATATGGAATCAAGTATTGCTATGATTTGCCAACAAATTTGCGCATTTGCAAGGCTTGCCAGTACACAGCTGCGTGAATGCCGTACCAACAGGTTTGGGTAACGATTTCGTGATGGCAACAAGGAAATGCATCCACTGAAATTAATAACATAATCCATCAGCTGTTCCACATTTTGGTTCGTTCACCCGATCAAGAGCTTCGTGATCGAGTGAACGAGTTTTTTTTTGCATTAGCAATTGTACCAACTGCGGTTTCTGCGAAGGAGAGCGGCGAAGATCAAATTCTCAAAACAATTTCCACGTGGAAAATCAGACACATCAGACCTATGGCAGAAAAGAGATTTCGCTGTCAAGAACGTCGTCTATAGCATCAAACCACCACTTGTACGAGAAAGTGAAGATTTAGATGACCGAGTACCAAGCTAAAAGATACACTAACAAGGCTACTCGTGAAGAAATAGCCAGTTTTGATCCTAAACATACCTGGTTTCTGCCAATGAACGTTGTTACAAACCGTGTGGGATGCTGCTGCTCAAATCATTCAATTCTGCTCTTCTTGACGGTCCGGACTTTCTCTCATCCTTTCTAGCAGTTTTCGTCAATTCGAGCTGGCCATCAGCGCCGATATCGCCGAAATGTTCCATTAAATCCTCATCCACCAACAAGACAACCGATCTGCTCAGTTGTTCCTGTCGCGTGACGATCCATTTAAACCTTTCGATGTGTTCGTGATGGACGTCGCAACATTCGGCTCAACTTGTCCGCCTTTCGCAGCCTAGCCGGGATGAGCAACTTCGATCCCATCGATCTGTTTTCGCCATCCATGGAAAAGTGCTTGTGCATCATATCTGGTGGTTTAGGCACATCTCGAACAGTGGAGGCGATGGATCCAGTTGTTGAATCACGTGTGAATCCCACGGTACCACTTCTTAGGTTACGTTCCTGATGATCATCGTTCCTTGGAACTGCACATTTTTGTTGACGCTTCCGAGGAAGCATTTGCAGCGGTGGCATATTTTCGAATTTTCGAAGGTTCAAGATTTCGCTGTTCTCTGGTGTCGGCGAAAACTAGATATGAAGACCCCCTGAAAGCTATTGTCAATCTCTAGGCTAGAATTATCCGCAGCCGTTCTGGGTACAAGGTTGTAGAAATCCGTTATTGAGAACCACACGATCTTGTACGTTTCTTTCCTGGCACCGGTCTGATAACATAGAAAATTCGTTACGTTCAGGCTGACAGAAATTCACGACTGACGCAGATCAACGAGTGGCTTTGGTTGCCACCCCATTTAAACGTTGCTGACGAAGTTACGGAGTGGAACAAAGGCTGGTTTCAAACCCCAATATTTCCCAGTCAATATCCTGACCAGTGGCCTAAGCAAGCAACAGAAACAGTGAACACGGTCGAAGAGCTTCGTTCGCTACATTGTTATTGAACCTTTCGCAAAGAACAACCAGTGCATTTGTTCTCGAAATAGGAGCGACTGGTCCGTACTGTAGCTTGCCTACACAGATTTATCGACATCCTTTGCTGCAGAATCAAGAAGCAAGCATCTAGAACAACGGAGTCGCTGAGTCGAGACGAGCTGTGGAGTCAATGATTTTTAAGCTTATTCAGCAAGAGAAATTTGGAGAAGAATTTGTTACAGAGAAAGCGATAACTTTCCGTTGAAGAACAGGTGAAGATCGAGAAAACCAGCAAAATCTTCAAACTTTCTCTCTTTTTGGACAAGCAGGATGTCATTCGGATGAACGGAAGAATTTCAAATACTCAAGAGGTGTTATTTGACTTCAAGTTTCTCGTTATTCTGCCTAAAGGACACGTTGGACCGAAGCTTCTTCTCAATTGGAATCATCGCCGGTGCAAGCACTGCAATACTATAATAATTTAAATTCATTCATCTAAATTTTAGACGTAGTCTACGTCTTTGTTTGCGATATAAGGGTACACTTAAAATCAGAATATCACGAACAGATTTTCAATATTTTGTCAGCAATCGATTGAAAATTCACTTACATTTATACTTTATATTTACTTAAAAAGTTTTGAAAATTAGTAGAGAAAGAGTGCTGTATTAAATTTGTGAAAATATATTTGTTTATGCGATTTTTCGTTAGTGTTTCAAACACTTTACTTTACACTTACACTTACTTACACTTACTTTAAATCAGATCAACTAACCTAATACCAACGAAGACATTTTTTTAACGAATTACATCCCGAAAACCGAGGTTCTTTTACGAATCAAATTCGAAGTAACGAGGTTTTTCGCCAACTCATTCAATTTACGATCCCCCGGTTTGGTTCATAAATAGCGGAATTAGTGTAAATCAGTCTTTTTGAATATGTAGAGGAACAAGGAGCAAATGGATGTTAACAAACAAAAAACTAAGACGTGTCCTCGACGCTGATTGAATATTTATAAAAGGGAGGACTCCG
>JASCZW010018842.1:0-14716 GCA_034211315.2 Aedes japonicus | reverse complement strand
ATAGACATACACTTTAGCATACTGAATTGGGACCTCAAACATAGAATATCTCGTTAGATCAAGGCCTTCTGGTTGGTGTATGAGCATTTAATATTTCCTTCGTAGCACTAAGTAAATTGACGTGGTTAAAAGTATCTTGCTCATCATTTTTTGTCTCCAAAACTCCGAGACATTCCCGGAATAAATGAAAGATTTTCCCATTTGAACATAACAAACGAAGTAAAGACTGGACTCGGAAAAATGAGACACACAAAAATGATCACCAAAAATTCATTTAAAACTGGATACTTCTCAAATTTTCAGGGATTAAATAACTATATATTAGCTTTGTTTTGGCATAATTTTATTTATTGAATTTCCTCCCCAAGCCACTGAATTCTCGCACATTTGTCTCTCTGCTTTACTGCTCATTAGATCGTGGTCGAGGGATTTGTCCATCTTCCTTACACAATTTTTCCCGGTTTTCTTCAAGAAGCTTCGCATCGGTTTTGAATGTTTTTCCGCTTTTCTTCAACTTCTTCTTCATTATAGCCCAAAACTTTTCGATCGGACGAAGTTCTGGTGTAGAACAGCGTGGGACCACGGTGAGAGCGGAGGAAGGGCAGCAAGCGCTTTTGCAAGCGTTCCTCTCGATAAATCTGCCCGTTTATGGTGCCGGTTGTAACAAACGGCTTGCTGTACCATCCACACTCGCAGATCACCTGCCACAACAGGTACTTATTCGCGAATTTGTCCATCTTTCTCTTCTGGAACTTTTCCGGAACCTCCATGCAGGACGTACCGACAAAAAAACTCGAGGGCGGGGATTTGTTTGGTACCCGCGTTGATATATGCTCCGTCGTCCGCGGCGAGGACAGCCTGGCTTGACCAGCCACTCAAGGTACAGCTTCCGCGCACGCGATTTGGCCACCGTGTTTTGGCCTGTCAGTCCGGTTTGGCGCATTCCTGACGCTCAAAAACACGTAGCCCAGCCCGCTTCATGGTCTGCTGGACGAACCACTCCGACGCATTGACCTTTTTGGCCACGTTTCGGGTGGAAAGGTTCGGGTTATTCTTAAAGTACTGCTTTATCTTCCGCGCCTTCTCTGGGTATTCCGTTTTCGGTTTTCGGCCGCTTCCATCACGCCGCTCGATGGTCTTCGTCTCCTGGAACATCTTCACAACGCGGGATACGGTGGAATGGTGGATTCCAAGCCTTCTGCCGATCCATCTGTGCGAAGGACCAGGATTATCTTCTTGTTTCGAATGCATCTTGAAAACTACTTGACAGATCGTGATAAAATTTTGCACACATAAAATAACACTCTCAACTAGTATTACCCAAAATTTCATCAATTTTTACCCACGCGATAAAAAGTTACACCCAAAACAAAGTGTCGCATTTTTTCGAGTCCAATCTTTATATATCAAAATGTCCACCGAATTTTCAAAAAGCGCTTTTGACTAGTGATATCTGATTTTCAGTCGACCAATCGATTATTTCTCCTAGAAATCGAATGTTTTGAAATCAAACTTATCGATGTAATCGA
Organism: Aedes japonicus; assembly: GCA_034211315.2. Taxonomy (NCBI): domain Eukaryota; kingdom Metazoa; phylum Arthropoda; class Insecta; order Diptera; family Culicidae; genus Aedes; species Aedes japonicus. Next base: position 13,187 of record JASCZW010018842.1, on the reverse strand, counting down.
TTAATTGTCATCGATTAATCGATACTTATTTTGAAAATCCAGACGCTACACTATGGTACGAATGGCCATATATCGCGACAAAAATCCATAACTCAAAAACCATTGACTGTAGACGTATGATGTTCTTGGAAGATTTAATCTTTAAAAAAATATCTATTTAAACTTTTGATTTTTATGATTTGGAGAAATTTTTGCTCCTATGGAAACGTAGATAATTTAAGTTAATGAAGCTTTGTCCAAGCAATTTAACTTCTATCTCATCTGCGTATCGTTTCATAACAGTTTTTCCAACTTCGTTTACGGTGGAACTTAAAAGGTTTTTTTTTTCTGATATTTTTATTTTCATTTGATTTCTAAAACTTTGTAAGGATGACTTTCAGGGCATCCAGTGATGTGCATTTTGAAGATACAAAATGCTTGCTAGTTATTTTATAAACAAAGTTGACAGGAGGCTGAAGTCGTTAAAACCCTTTTTTTTAAACTGTAAACTGAAAGTAAAAACTTCCATCTACAAGACCTATTTAAAATCGGTTGTCCCTTTGTGGAATAACACTCATTTTAAAATGGGTAGGTTTGCATTTTTCTGCATAACTTTCAATCAGCAGCATCATCAATTATCATTAAAAGAGCGGAACAACGTGAGTTTCTTATGACAATGTTTATATTTTTATATTAACCCGTTTGCATTTATTTATTCTATAACATAGACATACAGAGATATCACATTGAACGGTTTGCACTAAGCAACATCGTCATTAACACACCAGCGCCATCTGTTTAGCATGCTGTAATGGGTGATAAAGCTGAACAGATGGCGGTAGTGTGCTAACTTCCAGCTAGGAAACATTTAAATTGACCGTTTAAGGCGTAATCATTGAAGAAATGGCAAGTGTTATGTCTGTTTGCCTGTGTCTATATCTGTCTGCCTACGTTCAATTATTTACACCATCTGTAAATTCATCCAAAATTAATTTACAATATTTGTCAATTCATTTATTTACATCTATATATTTACCTAAATATATTTACTTTTATATATTTAAATTATCATATTTAAATTTGTAAATATAAAAATGCAAATTGCCGAATGAAAACATAGGGTAACGGGATGTAATGTTAGCCTAGCTCCTTGATTCGGCCTATGTACCAAATATGTCATTATTTGTTCGCTAATCAACAAAATTATGTTGCTATCAGGATGACCGGTTGATTTCAAAGCAATTGAGACATAATCAATCAATTTATAGTAGTTCACTTCCACGTAATTTTCGATTTCTTGAACTTTTGGGGCATCATGATTTCACTGGTTAAGCTGAACATGATTATCTATACGATCTTCCAATGATCTAAATTTGCCGAAATTGAACCGCATAAAACCGAATAGTGCAGCCAAGATGTACAGAATATAGTCACATGTTATAAACTACAGGTCACATAATTAAAATATCAATGACTTAACAAGCAAACGGACCCAATGTAAGGGACATATTTTTTTTCTCTGTTCCCAAATATGGCCTGTTGTATGCAAAGCGTAGTAAAAATGTTGTTATTGGTAACATTTACAATACAAATGTCTGAGTTCCGGTTAAATGTTGTTCATATGGCTCATCTTAACACAAATTAAAGTAACAAAGTCTGTGTAGAGCGAATTATAATGTTTTGATTGTCGAATGACCGCTAAATCATGTTTAAAACTCACTTAAATGTTGTTTAGCAGTTTAAGTACAGTTTGGTTTGTGAAATTGTTTGTTGGGTAGAGCGAATACAGCTGGGAAAGCCTTAAACAGAAAATCAGGAAGAACCAGTACGAAGATTGCACTTATAGAAAATCAAACGAATGGGACGAATCAGCATCTCATGGTTAGACCCAATTTGGTACCCATAAACCAGACATTACATCCATATCCCTCGTAAGTTTCTGACTTTATAAAACAAGTTGTGTGTAGCTTTTCGTGATACATTTTACCAGATTGGCTTATTAAACATATCTACAGGAAGTGTATAGCTAGTTAAATTTTGTTTCTAGCTCAAATACTTGTAAAACATGCTTATGGGAATTGTCATGATGTTTGTTTGTTTTCTGTACCTTTCTTAAGGAGAAATGTTTGTGTATTGGTGCTATTCTATTCTATTCCATTCTATTATTCATCGTATTCTTTGACACGTCACATTTGACCGCACACGGGAAATAATGTGTTCTTCTAAACGAGAAAACAGGTCATGATTTCTTGCATATGTTGTGTTTTCGTGTTATGAATATACACCATAAACAATGTTCATGATATCATGTACTATTTTCCCGCCGCAATGGAATCATGAATAAATCGGGTCAAAACCATGAGCTGAATTCCTGATACTGAAAACTTTATCCATGAATCTTCCAAATCTACTTTATCGACTCTGAATAAAAACAAAAAAATAAATCCACTTTTTCAGGATACGAACCTAGTGTTGATGAAGAGTGCTGTGTTATTACTTGGTGGATGTACTGACTACGCTATAGTTATTCTTGAAAAGACTCGTGACTAATGAAGCTAATAACTAATAACACAATTTAAGATTAGAGGCAAAACAAGACTTCCTTAGTTCATGACTCGCATCTGTTATTTCAATCATGAAACCATGAATATGAGTCACGAATTCTTAGAATAAGAAGAGAGTTAGTATCATGATTTATTGTTCATGAAAACAGAAACGGATTTGTTTCCGTGCACGGGATATTTTCCTGTAGAAGGTGCCCTCCGGATTGCGGCAGTTAAAACCGTCTTCAACTCGAGGTTGCACTGATTGAACACTTACCACTAGACAACGGCCATCGCACAACGAGAAAAGTACCACCGGCCAGGTTTTTGGAATACTTTATGATGAGACCCATGTGGTCCAGAATGCTCAAAATGTCGTTCACGGAATTCGATACACCAAATCATAAAACTTGACCGATTAAAAGTGGTCACTTACACATATTTCCGTAATCTGATTAATGCAACCAAGAACTCCAATGAACTCGTAACGCAAAATCATGACTATGAGACTACGCAAGATAAGTTTAAGAATCGATCGAAAAGTAGCCATTTTCCAAGGAGAATCAGATCTTTGACCCCGGAAGAGGGACCAAAAAATCTCGAAATATCCTTTAATGAACTCGTATCGCTACACCATTAAGTTGGACACTTCGCAAGCTACACGCTAAGATCAGTTTCCCCAAATATGAGTAATGAATACCCATAATAGCTAAAAGTGCACATACCCATACATGGGTACGTTACTTTTCACCCATATTTGATTATTTCCCATAAAAATTGACTCAACTATTGTTAAAGGCAACTTAATCCATAAATGACTATGTGTACTTTTATGCGATTATGGGTAAACTCAGCTTAGCGTGTAGGATTCGCTGAAAATGGTGCCATTTCCCAGGAAGCAAAATCATGAAGTTTGAGACGTCACAACCTGGATTTTTTTTTATAAGGGACATGAAGTACTTTATTGGGACCCCTACTGCTCATCGTGAAATATTATTTAAAAATGTTCTGAACATACAGTCGTTTGTATTACTTTGAGCTCTTAACGTCATTTTTTTAATATTATTTTTTCACTACTTGATCATCCCAAATGCAGCGTTCATACCAATGTTTGGCTTCCACTTCCGATGGCGTTGTTTGCATGCAGTTTGCAGGCATGTTGTTATTATGTTGTAATATGATTTTGTTTGGAGCAGCAGCGGCAGCATCATACGGCCAACGTGCAAAATGTAGTGATAAAAGAAACAAGCGCAAACGGAATACTTTTCTTACTATTCGGCTCAGTGGAGGCGTAAGACACAAAGAAGTCCAGTTAAGCCGGCTAGCTTAGCATTAAATCAGGGAGCCACGTTTTTTGCAGTATTTCCGTGGTTTTATTGACATGCCGTATAGTGTAAGTTCTCTACAATGTGCAAATAAACAGATCAGGGAAGATTTGTTGCCGATGTAATCTTGTTTTGAGAACATGCTGTGTGAACTCTGTATCACTTTTATTCAACAATTTTTAGCCAACAATGTCTGCTAAGTGCTCGTGGAGGTCAAGGGCTATGTTATAGGGTAGTGATGGAAGTGTAAATGATGTCTAACATTATTTACGAGGGACATATAATAGAAATAGTTTTTGTACTAATTCTATTGTATTGTGCATGATTGAAAAAAGAGACCACACAATGCTGCAATATTTCAGATTATACCTCGCATATGCAATGCACAACGTTTTAATTGTGTATGGATCATGAAAATGGTTCCAATCAGTGAACCCAACATGTTATTTGTCCTAAGAGTTATTGTGTTGTAATGGGCTATACGAGTAAGGTTGGAGTCTCCGAAAATATCGAAGTGCCATAACTCACACAAATTTTTCATAATTATGAGTTCCTAGTACAATGGTAATGTTTAAAGATCCTTGCGCTGAACTGGTCTGCTTGCCATGCAGCAAGGGTTCGGGAGGGATTCATGGTCAAGACCCAAATCTAAGAGTCAGCTCCATTGTGGGAATATCACATCAATTAGTGTTTCCTCCTGCTGCAAAGGATTGTGTGCATGAAGGTCACATTTTACTATTCCCATTTTTTTACTATTCACATTAGGTTCGTAGAATTTTACTTTTCACATTAGGTTCGTAGTTGCAGCGCGCTCTGGGATCATCCATGCCTTAGATCCACTCTAAAAACGTGGAAGGACATTACGGGATATAAAGACAAAATATATTTACTATCGTTTTTGTTGTTAAAATATGATAATTTATAACAACGTATAACTTGATTTCAGGTTCTCAAAATTTGGGATGAACTGTACTGCCTTTTGCATGATGTATTTCAGGTCTTCCATGTCATCAGGTATTTTAAAATAATTTAAGATTTATTTTTTTTTCATGACTGTCAAACATTGTCTAAATTTTCAACAATTTCAACAAAACTACAGTCGGCACACATGTAATTTTCAGTTCATATTATAATATCCCTTCACTTTATATATTATCTTATATGACATTGTTTATTAATCACCATTACCATTCATATTTATCATCATCATAACCATTTTTATCATTACTTGAGTTTTTTTTTGTGATTTGTGTGCTAACATAAAAATAATTTTATAATTATTTTTACTTTATAAACATTTTACCAAATCTGAGCTGCTCTGATTCATGAAGCGTTGTGTGCCATTAGGCTAGTGTCTAATTTGCAAAATAACAATAGATTTAACAAACAGGATACCTCACATCAAGATTTTGGTTAATTGCTGCAATCGCTGAAAAGGAACGAAAACGTGCTTAAGAGCGGAACCACAGAACTCTACGCTTTAACAATTTACAAAATATCTTGCATTTCAGGATCAACCTGATGAAGATCATATATAATAGATACGAATGCTTGTAGTATTTTTCATTAAAATAAATATATACACTATTATATAAATTTTTCATGGTAATGGGAGGGACCATCAGGGCACCCGAATGAAGAACTCTGGATGGGGAGAGTGGGAATGACAAATCCCCATTGCTAACAGTTTGTGAATAGAGCGCGGGATCTTCTTTCCGCCCATTGGGGCATCCTCATGTTAGATAGCTTGCACTTATGACCAGTTGTTCAATCTTGTTGTTGAAAGGCGATTCTTTATATCCCTGTGAGTACGTATAAGTGATGTTGCCTATCGATCCACCCAATCCGTTTTTGACCTTTCATACAATGGCATGATTGGTATAATAAGAGGTTAATGAATCTTGACCTAGTCCAACAGAGAGGAGAGCCCGTTGCTAACGGACTCAGTTTCCGTACAACAATGGGTAGTAGTGCATATCATACATATACATAATATTGACACAATAAGAGCCGAAAATTAATGCACCTCGGATATTATGTAAGTTAACAACAACAACAAAAAATATATAAGTTAAATTAATTACCAACCCCCTGAATATTTATTTAATATTATAAGGTTTTCTACAAGAATGCCGAAAATTGTCTTTGTTGTGCCTTTCATTTACAATTTCGTGCCCTTATGTTTTCACATTTACATTATTTAGTACATTTCAACATGGTGATTGGAAAAATTCGCAGTTTTTTTCAATATGCCAATTTATCAATGCAATGACTATTGTTACAGCAAACTCTATCATTGAACATTTCTAGTATATGAGTACATTTGCCGATTTTACCGATCAGTTGCAATAATGCCCTAAATTAGATTACCCTTCCTTATCATTGTTCTTTGGATAACGAAGAGAATTGATTCCAACAGGCCTTTTGCTCTCCTATCACTTACTGTATTTGTATTCATTTCGATACACGAATCAGGGCGGTGTCAGTCAAAATAATACAAGGAAACTTACACGTCGGTCAAACTATCACGCGATCATTTAGAGAGTGTAGAAGTCAGTGAACTCGAAAAAGGTCAGTGAATTTGAATAAATCAAACTTTTAAAATCGAGAACAATTTCGGGCGTTTAGTGAAGACATGATTCCGCACATCTCACGTACCCGCGTTATCAACTACTATAAACCGATTTGGTTAAGTTGATTGTCGTTTAAAAAACCACGTGTTTTCCATCTATGCCAATTTGCAGTTTAATGCATTGATTGGGGGTGTAATGGTTTAAAAACGATTCAAATGACCTCAATAAGAAAATATTAATGAGTCCTAAAACGACTCATTAAAACAGCATTTTACGAGTTCATAAAGTCAACATAGAACTTTCTATAGAATTAAAATAAATTTGAGAAAACTAGACTTTAAGATCATTGGAAGCAAGCTGTGTAGGTTCTCATAAACCGGACTAAAATATGAAATCTATTGCCACCACTTGGGGCCATAATAAAACCAAATTTATTTGTAGCGCCTTTCAAGAAACTTTAATAAAACTTAATAAAGTAGGATGGTTTAGGCAATGTTACTTGGATTGTATAATATGTGAATTTTATTTTGCAATATGTTTATGTCTTCTTAATTTCTCAGAGCTTCGTTGACGTAAATTAGAACGTTTGTTTTTTTTTAAGAGTGAAATAAATGTCATTTACGTACAGCATAAGAGAAGAGTAATAAATGACAGCCTTGAGGGATACCTGGGACTTGAATTGAATAAGATTTCTATCCATTGAATTTAACCATTTGTTGTCGGTGTGTTATATATGATTCAAGCCATTCCAGAAGTCTTGGTTGAATTCCTATTTTTTGTAATTTGAAAAATAGCATTCAAATTCAAATACGATCAAATTCCTTGCTGCATTCCGTGGAAAAGACTCCTACCTCCCGTATTGCTTGGGAGCTTGTATTAAACCACTGTTGAATGACAAATACAAGTCATCAATAGGGAAATTCCATTAATTACGTCACGGAAAATTGACTCTTTTTAACCCCCCCTCCCCCGCTTGACACGTTTTTTGTATGGACCACCAAAAACCCGCTACTGCGTGACATAATAAATTGACCTTCCCATATAAGTGTATAGTACTTTATTTCAAACTTTAATACGACGTAAAAAATGCAAAAAGGGAAGCCTTACAAAACGCAACATGGAAAAAAATTATCTTCATACATAAATATATCATCGCCAAGCGTGGGATTTGAACACTCATCCTTGGCGTGATAGAATTGAAGCTTCTTTGCTAAGCCAACTTCGATAAACTTTGAATAGCTTCCCGTTGGCAGTGAAATCACAATCTTGTACATCAAAATTACGTTAGTAAAAAATAAACACGTTTTGCTAAACATGGTTGGTGCAATGTAATTTCAACAGTATTGATACTACCCATAAAATCTTGCCTATGTCAATTGTCAGCTTGCACGTGAAAAATTGCGTCCGCACTTAATTTTTCACTCGCGTCAGATTGATAAAAATAATACTTGAAATTGCTCGCCCGCAATTAAGAAAAATATTCACGCAAAAACTAAAATAATACAGTTTTAATCCAACTCTTATACTTCGATAACCAAGACACAGTGGTCCAGAATACAAATTTAGCTAGAAAAATACATTTTCAGCCTAAGTTTGAAGTTTTGGAGCAAAATTGTTTTCTACAAAATTGTTTTTAACGTCAAGGAAGCGCCTTTTGGTGTGAATGAAAACAAGGGTGGTCCTCCAAGAAATAAATCCATACATTATTCGAAAAAGTTGTAGAATAAATAATTTCAAGCAACTTTGATGGTATAACTTTTTCAGTGCCTTATGATAAAAGTTTCATTACACCAAAAGTTGTAACCATGATTGTTCTAGATTCAATGGCAAAAAAACTTTGCTGAAAAATTGAAATAAAAAAATTACAGCAAACTAACTGATTTTTATAGGGACACCCTAAGCTTCGTAGGAAAAAATGCTCTAATTCGGTCATATCAAAAGTTACAGAAAAAAATACACCATCAAAGTTGCATGAAATTATTTACTAAACAACTTTTCCGAATAACGTATGCCTTTATTTCTGCAAATAAAAAACGTTAGATTCTCGATTTATCTGAAAATAAGGACCACCCTAGTTTTCATTCACACCAAAAGAAGCGCCTTGTTGTTAAAACCAACTTTGTAGAAAATAATTTCGCTTCAAAACTTCAAACTTAGTTCGAAAATGTATCTTTTCAGATTAATTCGCATTCTGGACCACTGTGCGAGGTTGTTTAACGTTTAACAAAAACTGATCCATTTGTTACTCCTCAATTAATCTTTACATAAGGACTGTATGAAAAATAAGTTATCCATTAATATTTGTCTCCCATTTAAACGTAAATAACATGATGTTTTATTCAAACAATTTCTTATGGTTCTTTATTGTACGGGATTGAACTTGAACATTGTGAAGACCCGATGAAATTAATATTATTCTTTACGAATTCACGAATTTTGGATCGAACATTTTTCATCAAATTCCGGACAAATGTGTAGGACCAAATTATTTGGAACTCCTGCATAATCTCAGCTGCTTTACCAGTCTTTTTGAAGACTCTCTTCACAATCGCCCAATAGCGTTCGAACGGGCGGAAGCTGAGGGCAATTTGCCGGATTGATGTCTATCTCAACGACATCTATACCCCTTTTCCGCGAGACAATTGAGAGTTGTTTTGGCGTAATGCACTCGACGCTAAATCCGGCCAAAACAGTGGGAGTGTGCTCTTGATATAAAAGCAGCAACTTCTTCTGCAGACACTCAGAGCGATAGATTTCCGCACTAATTGTTCCGGGAGTGTCAAAAATGGTAGAGTTACTACCGCAGGAACATGTTGCTTGCCTAACCAGAACTTTTCCACCAAACTTCTCCTCTTGAATCGACCTGTCTGCATCGCTTAGATCCGCCCCTATAATGGTAGTGTAATATTGTGAACCTGGTAGGGCTTTTGAGTCCTCTATGACAAAGGTCTCGTCGTCCATCAAAATACATGCATCCGGTCGCTGCAAAACTCGCAAATACAATATCCGGGTCCTTGTTGCTGGGCGTTGCTTCTGTTTTGCACATTGTTCAATTTCCGAATCATTCCGGCGCTGGCTCCCCTCTTTTTGGCCAATGACGATGACGATACGTGGCGTCATTGATTTGTTCTTCTGAATTAGAGCAACCACTTCCTGACCCAGGTAAGGGTTGGGAGACCCGGGTTTTCTGTGTTCCCCAAACTTGGTTAATTTTCACTTCTTTCTCAGTGTGTAACATTTTGAAAACGAATTAAAAAACCGTGCAAACAAGTAAACAAACGAAAGATGACAGTAAAACGCACAGCATGCTATGATGAACACATTAAAATCATCACAACAACACGCGTACAACGCAAATGTATGTGGAGAGCTTATTTTCGATACATTTCTTACACTGATAGGCAAAATAAAGTGCCCATCTATTCTTTTTTTCAATTTGTCTCATTTACTTGGTTTAGTAAATACAACTGTATTTTTTTATTATCTTATTTTTTATATTCTGGTGTAAGTTTCACTGATACTGCAAAAAAAGGAGCTTTACTCAAAAAAAACAACTTGTGTTGAAAAAAACAGTGACAAAATAAAGTGCCCTATATTAGGCTACAGAAAACATAATTCGAGTAAAATAAAAGCATTTCAATAATTGATGCGTCCTCCTTAGCCTTCAGGACTCTGTATAGCGCTCGACATGCTCTCTTGAACAGGTTTCTTAGGTGCTGTGGATCTGGTTTTAGCGCCTGGGCTTCAAATAGTTATTTTATTCAGGCACACCAGTTTATCAATCCCTGGCACGAGAATGTCCATAATATCGATGGGGATTGAGGTCCGGCTTGAAGAGGCCATTCCAGTGTGTGGTTTGATCGACAAGACCGGAAAAAAGACTTAGCTTCTTGGCAGTATGCTTCAGGGCCGTGTCCTGCTGGAATACGAACTTTCTTCAGGCCCATCTAGATCAGCGAAACCTCCAGATTTCTCGAAGATGTTGGATGAAGAACTGCTGTCGTTATCCCGTCGATTTTCACAATGCTTCCCACTCCACCCACGAAAACACCCCAGACTATCACATTTCCTCCTCCAAGCTTCCTCATTCGCTTGAATGTGGCGCTCTGAAGCGCCTTCCTGATCTGCACCAAACACGAACCCGCCGCTTTCGGTTAAACAGTTCGAATTTTATCTGTCCGTCCGGGGAACGTTTTTCAGAACTCTTGGGGCTTATCAGCATGCTCCCAGCAAACTTAAGCCGTTTGGCTTTGTTTGCCTTGCTGATGATGAGCTGGGCGCTTCCGGGCAAGTTTGCTATTCAACTCCCTGCAGCACGAGACGGCGACGAACAAGTTCGACCGGAAACTGATAACCGAAGGGCTTCTGGATCCGCGGACAGTGCTTTTGGTTCTTCTTGACTTCGCGATCGCATGATCTGGTGTCTGTTCTCGCATCCGTTTTCCGCTTCCTGCCCTCTGCCAGGAAGACGTCCACCACTGATCCAAACGTTTTAAGCCTGAAGAATTTTGCCAACCGCTGCCTTACTGATACTGTACTTTTAGCGGTAGCCGGTGCATTCACCGTTTCAGCACATCAGCGAACGACTAATTTTTGGATACAAAGGGAATTGCATTCGAAAGCGACTGTGTTCTCCATTTTTTCAATTGAATCAAATGCGATCACGCATACAAATGCACCAGGTTGAGCTGTCGCTTCGAAACATGTCAAAATATCAGCAGCGAAACAATCAGGGCTTCTTCAATGCAAACTTGATCGAAAACTATATCGAATTGCTTTGAAGTGGAACTTTATTTGTGTCACTGTTTTTTCAACACAAATTGATCTTTTTTTAAAGAAACTCCTTTTTCAGTATTCCATAAGTGAAACTAAAAAGAATATAAAAAAGAAAATGGGAAAACTCACACCGTATGTTTACCTAATGGACCATAAGTAAATGAGAGAAGTTAGAATACCCAAGAGGTGTGCACTTTATTCTTGCCTATCAGTGTACTACGCTTGTAGAAAAAGGTAAGCAACACTCGAAATGTACTACTGCTTGAGAGAAAAAAGCCGTCGCTCTGAGACAGGGAAAAGGCCTGTGGGCAAAGCACTAGTCGCAATAGTTTGGCCAGAACAGGGTCAGAAACTCTAGATCGATGATTTATTTGGCTTTCCTGTATTCCGGGTAGATCATGCCAACTTCAGCAACTCACTTAAGCAGTGTCGGCTACAGATACTTATCACGCCGCAGATAGTGAACTCGTATGTACAAACATGTCAACTTTGCAAATCTGTATCTTCATAGTATCTCGACGAACTTTGCAGGTGTTCTCAGAAGAAATGAACAAAATAACTTGAATTTTACCATTCCACTCGAAACCATACGCATACAAGAGAGCCAGCACAGTTTCGGGCCGTACGACACAACATGAACAATGCAGCCCTAGTTTATCAGAAAACCAGTGCCAACTATCGAGGGGATGTCTCAGCCGGCTGCGAACTGCCAGTTGACGACAGAGATGACGTATCACATAGTTTACGTGTTAGAACCTCAGCAGAGGCCGGAAATTTTTCTGTTAAAACACAACGGTAAAATCACAAAAGTTGTTTTGATATTTCCGTAAGAATATTTCATATAATGACCTAACACAACGTACGCCTTCTTGAGGCTAACAACAGAATATTGAGCCGCTCGCGAGTTGACCGTTTTTAACTCAATAGTAAAGCATGAATCAACCCGAACCCGACGTCGCCGAAGCTCATGCAGCACAGTTGTGTAAGCAGCCAAACACCGTAATAACAACAATTCGGCTTACAATCAGTGCTCCTGCGACCCCAAAACTATTCATTACCGTCGACCGCTGTGTGTTAGCAAACCGGCTTCATCAACCACACTGCCTGATCGCGGTCGGTTACAGCTAAAGTCAGTCCAACCTATCAGGCGTATGGCGATGTTCTCGTCAACCCTTGGTCTGACCTACAAATCGCTTCTGGTAAGTTTGGCGCAACCTTTAATGCAGGTCGAACCAGCCGGCGCGTGGCAAACATTAAGCTCGCGCCTCTCCTCGAACATGAACAAAACACATACAGCGAGAAAAACACGGTAAAAAGATAGCCACCGACACCGAAAGCTTAGGCTTCAATCGACATGCTGCCTCCGACCATTTGACGGTTCCGGACACCGGAGGCATCGGGGTGGCAGAGGTTGATGGCAAATCAATGTACATAAATCGAAGTCGGTGCTGAATAATTTCTTTATTGATAGCATCCATTGGCAGGTGGTGTGAATGGAACCAGCACAATGACAAGAAAAACATTGGGTAAGAGCGATGAAGGTGGTTTGAATTTTGGCGTTCAATCCACAATCAGCCGTACTTACACTTCACAGCTGTTAAAAATGCAAACAAAATTTAAACCGCAAAATGGAGGTGCAGTTTGTTGCATAAGCTCCAGTGTTCACTATCGATAGCGTTTTCGTCCCATGTGCTGAGTTTAAAATGATCATCAAAGAAATAGTAACGGGAAAAAGATAATAAAATTCTCATTTGTCGGTAATTTTTATCACCAGAGATGCAGCAACCCACCAAAGAGAGTTCAGGCGATGGTGTCATATAGTTGGTTAAACGATACTTTTATGTGGCATTGATCAGACAGTTTATTGCAGGTATACTTACGATAATGAAGCACGTTACTATAGTCATGGCATATTAGTTGTTGACCTGAATGCCATCAGACTGTCTTGCCTACCCGGAATTAAAAGGAGAGAATTAGTTTTTTTTAATACA
>JASCZW010018841.1:0-14738 GCA_034211315.2 Aedes japonicus | reverse complement strand
AGGTGTTAAACGAAAGACTTGGCAATTCGCATTCGGTAAAAGGAAGTTTAGCTGAATATTTCTCCTTATTCTATTTTAACTGAAATTGAAAAAGAAAGTATTTGACTTATTAATAAAAACTTTGATCGACTCACACACATTATTGTGTCATATATCATGTATAATTCAGTTTAAGAAAAAAAATAATTATAAATAATTGCTCATGATTGAAACACCAAAGACTCTTCCTTCAGCTTCAAATTGCAAAATTATTGAAAATTCTAACTTTAACCGTAAGAAAACCGTATTAGAAAGTACAGCTTATACTAAAAAAAGAAGAAATCTCCCACACAAGTTCATTGGTTGCATGCCAAAAAAGATTTCAAGAAATACTAAAAATCTGTCTGTCACAAGCCATGCTGGTTGATTGTATGTTTTTAAATAAAAAAGATCTGCTCGACGCTGCATGATGGGAAGCAGAAATGAAAGTTAATTGGTTTCATGTCCATTCAAAAAAACAAACAATATATTTTTTTGATTTAACCCATTCTCGCCGTATTACATGCGAGAAAAAAACAACCGTTCGTCGAATAAATCGATATCAAGGCTTTAAGTTGGTCTTGAAAACCATATTTTAATTCAATTCATACCTTTTCGGCACCTAGGAATGCCGAAACGTCGTGTTACGTGTACGCAACACTCGTGCATCGGTGACAAATTGATTAGTTCGGAACGTATGGAACATAATTAGACAAGATTTGAAACTTATCTAGAACACGCATAATAACACCCAGATAAGTCATAAACATTTTTGCATTTTTGTCAACGTTTGATAATTTTTAGTGTGTGATTCAATTTTTTTCTGATAAATATTTTTCTACATATGCAAGTGTTTGTGTTGTTGTGATATGGAGGGGAAGAAAGCTTGTGGGCCTTCCGAACAAAAAAAAAGGCGATACCTCACACTAATGAATGGCCCATCCGGCATAATGGTTTTCGGCCTAATGGCTTTCAGCCTTCTGACCCATATGACAAATGGCATTCGTCCTACACCGTTTAGGCCACATCTGCAGAACCAGTTGAATGACTACAAAGCAGTTCGTAAGAGATGTATAGGTCTCTAATATCCTTTATTAAGCAATTATTCCGTGCAATTCGGTGATTGTCAAGAAATACGACCTAGTTCGCAAAATCCGTCTTTATCGGAATATTTTCCGGCTACATTTGCGGAACCAGTTGACCGTTACAAAATTAAAGTAGAAAACTAGTCTTTGAAACCAAATATCTTTCATTCCACATGAAAAAAAAAACTTACTTACAGAGTGTCTCACAAGAGGTGTCACATAAAGGGTGTCCACGATGAAATTGCCACACTATGAAATTGCTCTAACTTTTTAACCGTTGGGTAGAATTTAATGAAAATTTGGGTGAATTTAGTTCATAGTGCATTATTTACATCCTGCAAGTTTTAAAGTCCTGTGATCAAAACTCGCGGAAATGGAGTCGAAAGAACAGCTCGTGCGTGATAAAATCTTGCGCATTCATCACGAGAACAAGGATCTCTCGCATCGTTCCATCGCTAAAACGTTGGGAATCGCGAATTCCACGGTGTCGCGAGTGATTAAGCGGTTCGAGGAACGGTTGACCACCGATCGGAAGCCCAGAAGTGAAGGAAAAAGTATTCCGTACAACACCAAAAATCACAACCGCGTAGTTGGGGCCTTCAACCGAAATCCGAACGCCTCCGTTCGGGATGTGGCTAAGAAGCTGCACCTAAGCCGAAGTTTTGTCCAGAAGGCCAAAACTAAGGCTGGGTTTCGAACGTTCAAGGTACAAAAGGCCCCTAATCGCGACGAGAAGCAGAACAAGTCCGCCAAAACCCGTGCCAGGAAGTTGTACCTCAACATGCTGACGAAAGTTGAATGCTGCATCATGGACGACGAAACATATGTGAAGGCCGACTTCAAACAGATCCCCGGCAACCTGTTTTTCACGGCCAAGGATAAGTTCAGCGTTCCGGAGCATGTCCGCACTCAGAAGATGTCCAAATTTGCGAAGAAATTCCTGGTTTGGCAAGCCATCTGCACGTGCGGGAAGCGGAGTGCACCTTTCGTGACCCAGGACACGATGAACGGACAGGTGTACATAAAAGAGTGCCTCCAGAAGCGGCTGCTTCCTCCTGAAGGCCCACAACGTCCCAACAATCTTTCTGGCTGGATTTGGCCTCATGCCACTACTCCAAGGACGTGCTGAAGTGGTATGCGGACAATAAGGTCAATTTCGTGCCGAAAATGTTCAACCCTCCCAACACTCCGGAGCTCCGCCCCATCGAGAAGTACTGGGCGATTATGAAGCAGCACCTTCTTAAACGACCTAAGGTAGTGAAGACAGTCGAGGAACTGAAGAAAGTATGGGTTTACATGCAAAAACGGTTGATTCACAGGTTGTGCAGAATCTTATGGCCGGGGTTAAGGCCAAGGTGCGGGCATTTGCGTATGGACTGTAAATAAAATACGAGTAAAATGGTAAAATGAAGTTTAATAGTTATTTCTCAATCCCTGAAAATTTGATGGCAATCGGATGAAAACTCGAATTTTGCGAATCAATTTTGTGTGTGGCAATTTCATCGTGGACACCTTTTAAACAAAATAGGATTACGGCAAAACAAATCAACCAAATCATAGTATTTATTTTTCAATTAAAAGATACATGTTATAGAAATAAACCATATTAATTCAATTCGAATCTCTTGCCTTCGTAACCCCATCGTAGCTGGCACGCACGATTTTCTGAGGAGTTTGGTCCCAAATATCAACCAAATCTATCTCAAATCGATTCAAAAAGTCTTTCAAAGGGTCTATACCAGCCTTCTGTTGCATAACTGTCCCATGTTCTATGGGTTTCCTATATACATGGGACAGTTATGCTAATAACGGCAGTATATGCTGAAGCATATAACCCAAATAAAATAGTCAAGTGGGTTGAGATCCGGTGAAGATGCAGGCTATTCTTCGCTGGGGATGAAATCGGGTAAATTTTCCGCGTACCACTCTTGTATCTTCTTTACCTTGTGAGCTGAAGCTGAGTCCTGTTGGAAACAATATGGTGTATTCCCATACAGCGTTGAAGCATGAGGATGCAGATGGTTCTTCAAAATCTACTCGATGTAATATTCAGTGTTGATTTTTACGGTTCTATGGAGGAAGTATTCCTTTTCGTGAAACGGCGCTTAATACCATGATTTTCGATAAATTCTGATAGTGTTCTACACATAGTTTATCTCTTGGACTATTGACAAGACCTTTGCCATACACACGATCATTTTGTTGATTATGACTTTCCTGAAGGAGGCAGAGCTTTTCATCCGAAAATAAAACTTCGTAGTCACAGTGCCGAACCAAAAGATTTCTGCTTCTTTGGATCCTGGCTTGCTTTTTGACACTCCATTAGCCCGTGAACCTGTTGTTTCTTGTACGGCTTGCATTCCAGATCATGTCTGAGGAGCCTATTCATTGAAGCAGGGGACCTTTGTAATTGTTTGCTCAATTTACGGCCAGATACGGCCGGATTATGTCTTATTCGCTCCCTCACACATTTGATCTTTTTCTTCGTTCTGGCAGTCCGTCTAGCACCTCCTTTGTGTTGAATTTGGACATTTCCAGTTTCCTTGAACCATTTAAAGGTACAAAAAGCAAAACGCTTACGCACTCCGAACTGCTTAAGGCTATTGAATACCAGTCACGGTCTAAGCAAATTCCCGTATGGCTTCCATGGTAGTTCCATGGTACCTAGAGTGAGACACAGTGTACATTACCGCAAAAAATATCTCGCAGATAAACTCGTTCCCAAAATCGAACGGGCGCCGTAACTCCTGCTAAATTATGCCTCTAGAAATGCATTTCCTGTCTGTCCATGCAATCGAAAGTGAAATTGAACACTGCAAAATAGAATTGACCTGATTCCCAGCGGTGCCGACATTCCATTTGAACTCAGCACAGCCAACCAGTCAGGCTGGCCATGGTCGCTGACCGTCGTCGTCGTTGCCAACGGCATCGGTGAGAAATTGTAATGGTTGGACTTGATTTTTGTTCTGTTGTCTTAAAACAACGACATCGGTTACGGAAACAATAGCCTCGCTGTTTTCCTATCTGGTTTCGGTACCCGTGAGTATCTAGGCACGCCGACTGTTGATTGATGGATATCGAAGATTAATAAATTTAGGCTCACTGCTCGGTTCACTTGTTTTTTTTTTTATGGTCGCCATAACGGGTGGGAATCGCATTTTGGACGATGACGGTCATCCTCTGTTGCAGTATGGAGTGGTGCAGTCGTCGATGTAGTAATTAAGGGAAATATACATTTATTCAAAGCACTGATTATATCTTTAAAATGCAATTTTCAACTTATATTAACAGCTAAGAGTTTACAACAACTATTACCATTGACCGCACAGTCCCAATTTGAACATTAATAATCAGGTTACAAACGATTAGTTCGTGCAAGGTTTTGCGATGTGTCTTGAGAATCATAGGGTGAATTCGTACAGCCCAAAAAATAGTGTCACACATGGAGTAAAAACAAAGAAACAAACGATAAACCTTTGCCGAAGAACCTTGACCAAAAGCGGCAAATAGGTGTTGCGTTATGAATAGCATTATTGGTATCGCATGCGATGCGTTTATGACAGTAGCATATTTGAACATAACCTACAGAGTTGAGTGAAGAAGAATTTTGGCATTTGGGTTTCAGAACGAATGCTTTTTCATTACCAAATGTATCATTTTATCAAAGATCTATAACACATAGATACTCGCAATCTAAAAAAACATTTTTTTAAAGTTTCTTGGTCACATATTATCCAACTCGGTTTTGCATTTTTCTCAATTCCACCCTTCATCATGTTTATGCGAAACCTATTTACCATTATGCACGCCATGACACGCGATGTTCCTACCGAACCCCTCCTCAAGATATGGAAAAGAGGTCGATGTTTTTTGCTTGCACCTTCTGCAACCCAGCCAGTCGTAGTCGAGTTTAGATCACGGTCGGTGTCTCCTGACTTCGCTAACAATAGACTTAACGCTTCTCTGGCTAACATCTCATTCGTAACGTTCTCTAATCGATCTAATTGCAGGCTCTCGAGGGTGAATCATCCTGTCGACCTGGGGAACGATGAGCGGGCGGAAAGCAGGCGCCCAAACCTCCGTTGCTGGATGTTGGTCGGGGTTTCATGCTATGCTGCTGCTGCTGCTGACCTTGGTGACAATTTGCAACGGTCGTGCGGTAGACTGATAGAACCACCGAGTCGAGCGTCGGCCTGGAGGTACGGATTTTCGACACCCCCAATTACAACGACCATGAGCTGCACTGGCGGGGATTCAATCGGCAATGGCAGAAGAACGATGGCAACTGCGGAGAGTGCGGGATGCGTACGGATGTACCGAAACCGAGACCTCACGAGTACGGGGGCAAATGGGGTCAGGGAGTGATTGTGAGGCGCTATAAACCTGGATCAATTATTACAGTGCGAGTAGAGCTCACTGCCAGTCATATGGGGTAAGCATTGAACAAATAAGATGATATATTCCTAACTAAATCTCCGATTCTAGATATTTTGAGTTCCGAATTTGCGATACCGTGAAAGCACAGCAGGAATGTTTGGACAAGCATCTTTTAAAAATCATCAGCGGAACACCGAGCATACCGCATCCAAATGATCTGGAAACTCGTTTTTATCCTCGCAATGGCAGTCGAATTTACGAAATGAAGGCAGAACTTCCTCAAAGTATCCGTCACGTTTGAAATTGTACGAACTCTCCTGGTTTCACTTGTTCTTTCTTTTAGATTTCCAGTGCACAAATTGCGTCGTCCAGTGGAAATATATCGCCGGTAATAACTGGGGCATGTGCCCGGATGGCAACGGTGCGGTCGGTTGTGGACCTCAGGAAGAATTCCGCGCTTGCTCTGATGTTTCAATTGGCGATACCAGCGACACTGGCAATCGTACTCCACTTCGTCCAGGATATCGTCCAACTCCAACCAGAGTGCCCGCCGTTACGCCAGACCAAGGTGCCAGTGGAGCCACCGGCAACGGAACAAGCGTCGAAGAAGAAGTGCCACCCGTCAAGTACATGGGACCACTGGTTGCAATTCTATCGCTTTTTCTTGTCCTATGTGGATTTGCTGCACTCTATATTTATCACTATCATGGGGGCGGATAAAGGCGCTGATGCAATGGAACCGCGACAAGAACCAAAAGATGGCCCACCATATGGAAGCGAGTGCACAGGAATCGATCGTTTCCAGCAGCCCACCTGTACCGCCACCAAGAACCAAAAGGATCTCACAGCACATTCGCGATATCGAAGCCGAAGATTCCTGCGTACTGTCCGGAAACACGAAACCATCTGTGTTAACACTTAAGATGACGGTTCCGGATACGACCAGTAGAAAACCCTCGGGGAAAGAATGAATCTTACCGTATCCCACAAGCCAAGTGTCTATCGTTTTTTTTTATTTATTATATAAAAATTAGTTTACTAGCAAATCTGAATGCAACTGACGACTAGCGCCAGCACTGACTGATAAAACGAACACAAACGAATCACGTTTAAATTAGCGATAAGCGTGAGAATAAGATGAAGATTATGATGTAGGTTTAGAATGAGTGCTAAGCAGTTCGCGAGTCGCGACGAGGCTCGGCTGATTTACTTATGCACGCGAAAATGACGGAAAATCGTTGAATCATGTAGAAGTCTTTAGTCGACTGACGATGGTAAATAAACAAACGCGTAGAAGCCGGTTAGAGAGTAGTAAATGCGCCTTTGGTTATGCTAGAGAAAGCCTTGGAAGATGTTCGAACAATTTACGGTTTGTAATCGCATATACGTCTCAAGGGCAAAAAGCCGGAGTTGCAAAAATATGCGGGCAATTAATTGAATGGGTTTTTAGAGGATTTGAATTTGAACAATTTGATTTTGTCAGAAAGTAGTTTAGTGGCAATGGAGTTTTCTTATTCTTAACCTTCTGTAGGTGTTGGGGTCAATATGATTCGGAAAGGATTTAAAATATGCTATGTCTTTCTAAAATAAGCACCTAGATGTTTGAATTTTCTAGATTTTTTTCTAAATAATAGGAAGCTGTGAAAAATGCTACGAATCAGGTGTTTCGGGTCATATTGATCCGGATTTCAAACTCACCTTGTGGGAACTTTATATGATAACAAATTTAAGTCTCCGAAGTCGAAATGCCTATTAGATTCCAAATTTTCAGTTTCTGGTGTATACTGCCCTTTCTGTGCCGGAAGAGTGCATGTTTAGTCACGATCCGTGAGGCATGTTTTGCCACAATCCGTGGCAGATGCAAATTTTGATCGAAACATGCTTTTCGATGGCTCAAAGTTCATGATTTTTCATGAATAGTTTACTTCTAGCTTTGAAATGGACTAACGACCATATTGGACATTCCGGGATAATCCGGATGCCCCGGGGGGCATGTTATCATAAAGCAAACTAAGATATTTGCCTTTATCCCCATCAGCTTCATAGTAAGCAAACTCGGATTTAATAGCCTTCGTAAGTGGACCACAAGCCGAAAAATTTGATTTTGAATTTGATTCAGCTTGCATATATCTTGTTTCGTTCAGCCGCTTCTTCAAGAGGTTTCTAACAAAAAGTTTATTTGAACAATCTGAACCATGGTGCTTCTTCCGTTATATCATTCTCGTTCTCGTTGTTTGGTATAGTCTTGTCTTGTTCCTTACATGTATAGAGGCAATTATTCGCTGAAGAAACTCCACAGCATGTTTCTGCATCGCAGCCTTTGTTGATTGACAAAATATTCCAAATGTTTCCATATTCTCCACAGCAGGTTAAATATTAAGCGTAAAGATTAGCAAACTGAAACCGCCGTTCCAAGATTCTGGAGACCAGTGCTTCAAAAAGCTGTCTTCAAATTGATGTTTTCTACTTATTCAAATTTACCAGCATAAATTGAAGGGGTAATATCTACCTCATATATACCTATAGGTTAACATTTTTTCCGGTACATGTGTTCAATTACCGCTTCTACTGGCTCCAGTGTATCAACTACGTTGTGAATCTGCTGTAGATCTGATTTGTCAAGGTCAAATTTATCACCTGGGTATTAAGGAGTGCCTATTGAACTACTGCATTTAATATATACATTCAAGGGAAAGCGTGCAAAATCAGCTCATGTGATAGTTCTGAAATGGTCATCAAACCATTATTATATGTCGTTGGTTTGAAGACCCCTATCCATCCTTCAAGGGGGAGGGCCTCCACAAATGAAATACACTATTCTGCATGACTCAGAACTAATCAAGCAAATGGAACCAAATTTAGTTATGTGGTGGTTTTTTGAAGACAAAAAATTGTTCTCTGTTGGTTTGAGACCCCTCCCTTTTCTGGAAAGGGGGGAGAACCTATTCAAATGAACACCTCCGTCGCCATAACTTCGAGTAAATCCAATAAGAGAAATGGAACCAAATTTCTGCATGGAATGATTTTGGCTGAGGGAATGTTTTGCTGGCGATTTGAGACTCTTCCTCGACTCTTCCGTCATACAGGAAGGAGGGGAGAGAGTGGGTGCTTCAAACGACAACCCCAAATTTCTGCACAACTCGAAAATAATTTCAAGCCAATGGAACCTAAGTTTGGGAATGAACGAGTTTTTTAAGGCATGAAATGTTTTTTATGGTGGTTCAAAGAACCTCCTCTCCTCTAAAAAGGGGGTCTCTCGCACAAATGAAGCAAATTACAACCAAACATGAGAACTGTACCCACTGCTTTGTAGATTTGTATGTCAGTTGGTTTTTAGGGTCCGGCAAAGCAGCTCTGTGAGAGTCCTTGCAAATGAAAAACAAATTCCTGCACATATTTAATCTCCGAGAAATAATCAAGCAAATGGAACCAAAGTTGGTATGGGTGAGTTTAGCTGAAGGCAAGAACATGCTGTGTGTAAACAATTTCAGGAGCCTCTCCTCACTCTGAAAAGTGGGGCTACCGTATCACACGAAACACTGAAATCTCATTAACCCAAAGATGAGAACTGTCTCACTACAGCAAATTCTGGTATGCAGGGCTTTGGGTCCGGGAAAGGATCCTACTATGGCCCGACATGGCCCTCCCCGCGTTTAGAAAAAAGGGGCTCCCATGCCAAATGAAAAACTATTTTCTGCAGAACTCAGGAAACCAATCAATACAAATGGTGACCAAATATGGCACAAGGTGGAGGTTTTGTAGGCAAGAAATGTTTCTGCATGGTGGTTTGAGACCCCAGCCAAAAGAAACGAAACCACATTTAGCATGTGTGGGGTTTGGGGCAAAGAAAGGTTTCTAAGGATGGTTTCTGAGATCCTCTGCTACTGCCCCTTGAAAGGGAGGCTCCTAGTACAAATGAAATATCAAATATTCCTGTATAACTCAGAGAACTAATCACAACAGTCAGAACTAAATCTAGCATGTGGAGGTTTTTGAAGATGAATAATGTTTCAATGCTACACCTGAGACCCCTCCCTTTTTTTGACAGACTCCCACACAAATGGAACACAAATTTATGCATAACTCGAGAACTAATCAGAAATGGAACCAAATTTGGCATATGGAGGTTTTTGGAAGGAGAGAAATGTTTTTTATGGTCATTGATGACTCTTCCGCCTTCTGAAGAGGGGGGGGGGGCCTTCAAACAAATGAAACACAAATTTCTGCATAACTCGAGAACTAATAAAGCAAATGGAATCAAATTTGGCATGTGGAATTTTTTGAAGGAGAGACATATTCCTATGGTGGTTTAAGACCACTCTGCCCTCTTAATGAGGGGGTCCCATAGAAATGAAATGCAAATTTCACACAACTCGAGAACTAATTGGGCAAATGGAATCAAATTTGGCATGTGGACTTTTTTGAAGGTCAGACATATTTCTATGGCAGTTTTGAGACCCTTTGCCTCTGAAAGGAGGGGGCTCTATACAAATGAAACGCAATCTTTCTGCATAACTCGAGAACTATTCAAGTAAATGAAACCACATTTGGTGTGGGGTTATATAGCTAGGATTTTTATTTATATTAAATGGATTTCTGTCTGACTGTCTGTCTGACCGAACGGAGTGAAAATATGTATGCAGGTATTTTTGGGGCTGGGGAAGGTTCTTACGATTGTTTGAGGCCGCTTCACCCTTCCGGCTCGACATAACACAAATGAAACGCAAATTTCTGCATAGCTTGAGAACTAATCAAGCAAATGGAATCAAAAATGGTATGCGGGGTTTTTTGAATGCAAGAAATGTCTCTATGGTGAATTCAAACACAAATTTCAACCAATCCTGAGCAATTATCCAGGTAACTAAGCAACAAACTGTGTATTGTCTGGGTAAGAAGAATGTTCTGATAGAAGTTTGAACTCCTTATTACTCAAAAAACAACTCATTAAAAAAAGTCGTTCTATGTAATGTTCATTCATTTGGTTGCAGGCGCAGCAACGCTCGCACCGGGATCAGCTAGTCGGAAATAAAAAATATAAGCCATTTTCTAATATAAAGCAGCACTTAAAAAGACTGCATCATTTGATGGCTCACATTTTTCAAAGTAGATTCGTAACAACGCTAGTAATTCTCACCAAATTCATGCGATGAAACATCATGCAATTTTCAGTCAATCGAAGCCAAGTAGCACTTCTCAATTCAAAATGACGTAATGCACTTATGGAAAACATGACAAATAACTGGTAAATGATTAGATCAAATCTGCTCAGATCAAAAATAAAATTGCATTAAAAAATCAAACTAATTGAATACCATAATGTATGATACATCGAACAGTCTGTAAATGAGGACAATCAGAGGTGACTGTTTTAATCACTTGTTAGGAAATAGGTCTAAGACTCCTACATTTTCACGATTATTTCACTTAATGATTTGATGTATACATCGTGATTGAATACCAATTTATTACTGTCATTTTGAAGATTTAAAAACATCATTTCGAAACAATCCGCTTCCTACCTGCTGAGGATGTTCGCTCAAATTTTGCTTTTGTGTATTTTGCATTTGTTCGCCTGTAACACGGGAATGTCTTCATTAGCGTTCTTCTCATATCTGAAGCTTATTGCCAGAATGTGGATGTTGAACATTGAGTTAAATGGTTTCATATTTGATGATCTGAAATCCTCATTATTTCATGTTGCTTCCACTCATTTGAGGTTGATCTATGCGTACGATTATGTTGTTCATCTTGACAGTGTTTCCTCTTTCTTTGTTAACCATGGATATAACACAACGCGTTATAACGCGAAGCCTGCTGTCTCTACATTTCTCGAGTACTTTTTCAAATGGACGTAAGTAACATTTGGACGAAAATGAGAAAATCAGCATTGAAATTTTTTGAATTAATTGTTATTCCTATTTGAAAACCAGACATGATTAACTCCAATTAAATTCCACTGAATGACTCATTGGTTAAAGATATTACATCACTGTGCATAAAAATCACACTAGAGTGAAACTTCATTTTACATTTAGAAAAACGTTTACAACGGTCTGCAATAGAAAGATAATACGTCATTTTGATAAGTCAGTATGATAGATGGCATGTTACTTGTGACAAAATGATACGTAATTCTGCGAATGACAATGTTGATACGTCGAAATGTTACGTCAAGTTGTCATATTTCACACAGATACGTCGAAATTATCAAAATGACTTATTAGTTTTTTCTGCAACAAAACGGTGTAAAAATATCTTTGCTTAAAAAAAAACAATTTTTACTAAACAAAATCTAAATGTTTAACCTTGTGGTATAAAGACTTTTACTTAGGCGTCGTTAAGAGGCATTCAAATGATATAACAATGATTTGCAAGTTACTTTTCAACACAAGCGGCGTATGTACATTATTCCCAAAAAGTGCAAAAGTGATTTTACACCGTTTTGTAAAAAGTTAGTAGAAACTTTAAGAAATAATCCATCAAAAAGTTCAACGTATATGAGCATATATACATGATTTTTTAATAACATGCCATGAACAACGCGATTGTTAACATTTTGTGACTTACGTCCTTTTGAAAAAGTACTCGAGATTTGTTTGTTTTTAAACAAAGCATCCCGTTTGTGGTCACAGACTAACATTTCCGTGTGATAAACCTCACTTCGATTCTCAGAATAACCCTCAATATTGTTAATTTATGTACAGATTGTGTGCTGAAAAAAAATAGTTGGGTGTTGGATTTTTCAGATATAATCCTAAATAGAATATGGAGTATTTTTCATACATCTAATAACCTAACGTTCTTCCCCCATCACAATATTTTTTATTGTGATGTGTCCAACTCAATAAGTACATTGAACTGAAGGTGAGTTTGAAAGAAGGGGAACTTGGAGTAGAGCGCACGTACCCGCTGGTTGACACTAAATATTGGCCAACGTGCTTTTGCACATTTGTTTGAAGATTTGTTAAGCGACACAAATTTCCAAATCCAAAGTTCGGATACCGGACTTTTTGTTCATGAATCTGGACACTTTTCAAATCACAAACTGGCATGCAATTGTGAGCTTGTAAATTTGTCATAATAGCGTATTAGTGATGAATCTGAGACGGTTTATTCATAGATTTCTTTTACAATTTTTCTAAGTTGCAACATTTCGCCCACTTGCATGTCAGGCGGTAGGAGTTGCTCTCAAGGACGTGGAGCAAGACAGGTAATTGTTACCCAGTGTATCTATATTAATAAACTTTATTTTTAATAGGTTTGCGTCGTCCATCAGTTGAATCGGTTGAATCGGTTGTGTCGATGCTTTGTTCCGCAATATTTTGTTATCGGGCGCCGCGTTTTGTCTATTGTTCGTTGCGCGATTGTTGATTGAGTGAGCACGAGAAGTCTTGGTTCGCCGGGTAAAATGTGTCGGTAGTGAAGTACATAATCAATTGAGATCCAAATTATTCGTTCACCATACTCGTCGGGCCACCCTATCTTGGAACAAATAAACCACTGTCCCATTTTGTTAGTTACTCCAGCGGCATCTGTACTGTTGGTGTGGATCGGTCCAAGTTAGCTCTCAGGCGTTGAGATGAATTATTTTGTTTTCCTAATGAAATACCACTATCACACTCTGTGAGTGATCCCAATAGCATCCTTACTGTTGGTTTAAAACGGTCCAAATCGGCTTTCCAGCATTGTAAAATATCTCCTAGTTTCCCAATGCAAAACCACTAATACTCGTTTCTGAAAGTATGTTCTGATAGATCAGAGTCGGTTTATAAATTTGTTCTCAATTGTTTTCAACAATGAATAAGCATCTGGTAGGAGATACTATACCAAGGGGGTTCACTTTTTTCATTAGGGTTGTCCTTATTTCGTTAGTGTGATCCTCTGAAGCATCGATTTTTTTCATGTCTTCTTTTGTTTTCAATCACTATTTTCTTCAGGATTGAACTCTAACTGTTGAGTAATGCAATACACGGTGTTCAATAAGTTCGGATACACTTTCAAAATTTGTTAAAAAATGAAAACATGTTTTTTTATTTTTGGATTTATGTTATTGAAAGCTATGTTTACAAGGAACGTTTACAACATTTCTCTTGGAATGACTCTCCTTTGTACTCCTTAACGAGCTTCAAACGTTTCTCGAACGCGTCGCAGGCGGCACGCACGGACTGCATGGGCATTTCTGTCCCAGATTTTGAGAATTACCGTCTTGAAATGATCCAAAGTGCTGACCTTGTATTCGTTCAGCTTCGCCATCATATAGGACCAAACAAAAAGTCGAGAGGATTCAAGTCCGGGGAGCTGGGAGGCCACAAAGTTTTGTCCAGAAAGTCGGTTAAATTGTCCTGACACCAGGCTTGAACCATACTTGCCGTATGGGCTGGTGCACCGTCCTGCTGGAACACGTAGTGCTCATCGCCGTAGAGGCTTCGGAGACTGGGGCAACAACCTTTTCCAAAACCTCAGTTTTGTAGTACGCCGCGTTGATTTTGACGTTTTTTTCAATAAACACCAAGGGTAGCTTACCACGTTTGCATACCGCCCCCAAACCATCACCGACGCGGCACTTTGGAACCGAGGGATGTTTATATTGGATTCAGGAATGCTGTCCTCGATGGCGCCCACACCCGGTCATTTTGCACTCGTGCGTGCTGCAGCACGAACAGTTTCTCGTCCGAAAAACAAACTCCTGACCAGCGTGCCGAGAGAGGATCCTCTTAGCTCGATCCAACCGCTTTTTGCTGGTAGCCTCCGAAACGCCATGGACCTTACGTTTTTGTAAGGCCTGAAACCAAGGTCCTTGGTGAGTATGGTGGAGCGGTTCCAATGGAAACGTTGAGATCTGCAGCCGTTTTCCGGATTGAGCGGTTCTTTTGCGCCGAATTCGCTCCTCACGATCTTGATGACCTGTGGCGTCCTCGCTGAACGCGGCCGACCGGATCTCGCACGGTCATTGGTCGAGGACGTCCCCGGTATCGCCCGATGGTCGCGTAGACAAAGTTCCGCTTGACCCCATGCGATTTCAGCAGCCGGAATATATCGCCGGGTCGCTCACCGTTCAAAAACGCTTAATTACGAAGTCCCGATACTCTTTCATCGCGCGTAACAAACGAACAACAACTAACAGAATGTCAACACTGCGCACATTCGGTAGCGTATGAATGAAGCTAAAGCCGACACCAATACCAATGCAGAATATGTACATGGCGCATACCCACGCAATGATGAAAACTTGTATTCGAACTTATTGAACACCGTGTA
>JASCZW010018840.1:0-14716 GCA_034211315.2 Aedes japonicus | reverse complement strand
CGATAATCAAGACAAAAAAAAACTAGAAGGGACAGCCCAATGGGGTTGTACGCAAAGTTGACGTAGGACTACGAAGCAATGTGCAATCTAGGTCGCTTGATTGTTTAAAGAGTGGCCGAAATTGGTTTCCTTCCAAATCGAATTGCCATACACTAAACGTTCGCACTACAACCTTTATTGATATAGCCTGTCTTGGTATCTACATTCATATATCTTGCTTTCACTGGAAATAATATGTATGTCATATGATATCAAGATACTCTATATCACGTGATATACCTTGCAGTGCGAATGAGTTTTGTTCATTTGGGAAACTTTTACTCAAGAAGCTGGTTTCGTTCACCTCCAATTGCATACGGTTTCTGCTAGGCCTATGTGTGTACAACACTGCCAAAAGTGCAAATGTTGAAAACATTACGGCTTCGGCACAGGAAAGATGTTTTCACAATCGATTATCCCGAAACCCAGCTCTCCAGCTTTCCAAAACACATGTCAACTTTCTTTTCCAGTTGTTTTGATGGCCCTAAAAGGGCCCATTTTGGGTTCGAGCGAACAGCTACTAACACCACCTCATTTCGTCATGAAGCTGGTTTACTTGACCATGGCTTCGGTTCGCTCGGAAACCTCGTGTTTAGCTAGCTCTCCCGGCAGCTTGATCGAGGGGCAGTTTGAATTTCCAGAGACGTCAGGGCCATCCGCCAATTGATTTAAGTCAGTCGGGCAGATACGCTTTCAATCCGCTCGGAAATTTCAATTATGAAGCTGTTCATAATGCTTATTGTTTTGAAAGAAACGACAGTGCTATACACGGAAGAAACAAAGTACCTAGAATAGAGTATTTTTAAACTTAAAGTTGAGTACTGTTGTTGAACTGGAGAGATGGGTAAATTTGATTCTGCATATTAGGTAAACATTATTCAATGGGTGAGTACTTCATTGACAACAAATTGTTGAGTAAAAATGGAAGTCATTTGCATACTTTTATTATTTGAAGTATATTAGATTTAAAAACCGAAAAACAATAAATATGTTACGTTATTAAACAAGCCGTTATTGTTAAAAATTAAGAAACAACAAAATGAATAAAATTATCAAGTAAATGTATGTTTTAAGGCACTTTATTTTAAAAGTTGTATAACATTTACTAACTAACCGTGCGGAAAAGTTCTCTTCTTTGGTTTTTACGAGTTTTATTGCATTCGGTTAAATTTATCCTCCATAAACGTTGTATACAGTTATTCAAATTTGAGTACTATGGCAAGTACTCAAATTTGGCTTCCCGCACCGAACTCCAGAGTTGGGTGAAATTAACTTAATTTTGGGGACTTAGTTTCTTCCGTGTACGTTTTCTTCTTCCGAGCCTTGCAGCTGGAACTGTTTGCCTTCCGAGATGGTGAAGCTAGAATGCACCTTAAGAGCATATTCTGTTGATATGATCGACCAACTAGAAATCATTATCCTGATTGCGTTGTAGATGGTTGTGGCCTGTTTGGGAATTCATAGTCTATTATTTCCGATAAAAGTCTAGGCCGAAATAGTGCTAATTGAACGATAGACCAGCATTGGGAAATAAAAATGTAAGATAATTCTATTGTTAACTCTTTAGATAGCATTTGGTGGCCCTAAAAAGGACCGTTTGGTTTTAATAATGATACGGCCCTAGTTGTATTTTCTACGATGGTTGAACCACATTACATTCCCAAAATAATTTGATTCCTATCGAATGATTGAAATTTCAAACAGCACAAGAGATATATTCAACCAAACAAACTCTTTAATAAGCAAACTGATTTGGTCGTACTGAAAAAGGACGGATATAGTTGACGGGGAGAAACATTGTTCACGGTTGAACTTGGGGTTTCTTCTTGGTATTCTTGGTTCAGCTCCTCGTCGGTGCGGATGGCCATCTGCAGGTGACGTGGGCTGATTATTGTCCCGTTGTTGTCACGGGCGGCATTTTTCCATCAACTCATAGGCTTCAGCAGCCTTTTTTCTCGCAGCGATGTTGACGGGAGCATCGGCCCAAACAGCCAACTGCACCAACTTCTCTGGATAACTGGATAACCTGGATAACGAATGCTCACCAGTGCACCCTCCAGTATGGTCGCACGCCTTCTGCGTTGCTACAGCACATTTTACTCTGCACAGAACTACGACTACCGTAAGACTGAATCAAATTTTCATTCAACGAAGTCAATGTGATACTAGGTGCATCAAAGGGGACGAACTTCAGTTATTAGGCCACAATAATTAGTTTTAATTAGTGCACGCTAGACGGATGATTTTCTTAACAGAAATGTTCCTAATTTGTTAGCCACTGCCAGCAACTAATCCGGTTTGCACAACTAGGAACTAAAACGAACTCAACCACATAGTCTAGTCGGTCTATGACGTGTCGCAATTCGGCTCGAATTATCCCTTCTAAAATTTCGTTCGATAGTTGTTCAACGGTCTTTGTGATATACTCCGGGACGCGGCGTAATTGAACTAAAAACCGACAAAAGAAAAATTCAACCAAACAAACTCTTTAGTGATTAAACTGATTTGGTCGTCCTGAAAAGGACGGATTTAATTGACGAGGGAGAAAAGTTTGCGATTCCCCTAGGGTTGTTTGTCTCGTCACTGGCGTCTCTCGTAGCGAGGTTAACAGGAGCATCGGCACCAACAGCCAACTGTGCCAACGCTTCTATGCACTCCAGCTTCACTTTACTCAATTTTTGAGTACAATTTGTTGTCTATCTCTTTTCTCTCACGGAAATGTTACTAAATTTTCGTAAGAAGCTGATCTAATCAAAAATTGAGTTGATCCACTGTTTACCGAAAATTGAGTAACACATCCTTGAGGGAAAAAGAGATAGCATACAATTGTACTCAAAAATTGAGTAGAAAGAAGCGGGAGTGTGGGCAACGACTGCTCGCCAGTGCACAATCCAAGGTGCTTGCTGCCGCTAACTGCGTGCGAACAGCCACTGCACAGCTCCACGACTGTTGTAAGACTGAGTCAAAATTTCAGCTAAGAGCTGGTATGTCATGGCGTCGGATGCTATTGCACAAAAGAAGGCGGTACCAACGAAGGCAATGTGATACAAATTGCACCAAAGGGGACGAACTTCTGTTATTGCGTCACAATAATTAGTTAGAATTAGTGCACGCTAGACGGATGATTTCCTCAACAAAAATATGCCTAATTTGCTTCCCACCAACAGCAACTAATCCGGTACGCATAACTAGGATCAATGGCGAACTCCACAACATGGTCACTGATGTGTTTCAGTTTGGCTCGAATTATCCCTTCTAGACTTTCGTTCGTTTGTTGTTCAACGTTATATGTGGTATAATCGGGGACGCAACGTTTAATGATTGCCATATTCAGCCGTGATGCGGTAATTGAATTAACAACAGCACAATAGAAAAATTCAACCCAACTCTTTAGTTAGTAAACTGATTAATTGACGGGGGTGAAATGTTTTCGATTCCACTTGGGCTTTCTTTCTTCGTTCGGCTCCTCGTTGTTGCGGATGGCCAGCTGCAAGTGACGTGGGATGAATCTGGTCTTGTTTTCACGGGCGGCGTTTTCTACAACGTGCTCGCCAAACACGTCTGTCGCATACGGATGCACAGCGAGAACCAGGGTTGCCACATTATTTTTCGTTTCCATCTTTTATTTTTGCCGAAAAAATCTTTTTTATCTGTGTTTAACTGCAAAAATCTTGGTAAAAATCTTTACTTCACATTTTGTGCTCTGAAAAAGGAAAACAGATCAGTATACGAGGGATTCATGTTATCGGGGGAAATCGATCATTGCACTTAACCCCTTCTGACAGACCAGTAATCATATGATAATGAATCTTATGGTGTTTGTTTTGGTTACTTAAAGTTCCAGGATAGGTGAACAAAATTGGAATGGAATTAACAATAAACCATTGTTATGATGCGCGTACATAAATTTGTTGAATTTAGAACTTAGTTGTGATGTTTATATAAGCTGACCAACTTTTCGTTTCCTCCTTTGGCATCCATAATGTCCGTACTCATGAGTGGTTCCGGATTTTGGACTTATTGAGATTGTATTGCGAGAAAAGTCACTCCACTTCCTCAAAAGAATGCGCAATGAACTTTCTAAGCAAGTGGAAAGCTATCTTCCCATCTGCTCGTTTGAAATACAGACGTTTCCTTCAACAAGTTCTGATTCTTCCGCCTTGTTCTCAGTGCAAACGGTTACCGTCGCTTTCAAAGAATTTTGGATATTGTTCAATAATTGAGTTGAACTCCTTCAAAGGGCGCATTTTTTTAGGGTCAATGCTCGATGCAGTAGTCAGAACTGGATCGTTAAGATCAAAGCGCTTAATGATCTGTTTCATTCGGTTTACAAAGCCCAGCAGATCGAGTAAAAAGCCTCCATCCTTGTATCATCGAGCATTCCGGATCTAAGCATTTCTCCTGCATGAACACCGATGTATATTTTCCACTTCTTACGAAGATGTTACTCGAAATCTGAAACCCATAAATCCGTCATGTGTTTTAGGCAATCATCCTCACGAAAATTGGCAAGGAGCACCATCAGCGAGACTTTAGCTGATTGCAGGATTGCATTTTCAGGAGTTCCATAGCTTTTGACTGGAATATACGATTCGCTTTGTTGATAGGAGGCAATACTTAGTTTAAGAAGTGGATAAGTGGCTGCGTCATCGGCTCATTATGATGACAACAATCAAACCGTTGTCTCAGTTGGATTAGAACGCGGAGAGCAACACGAGCTCCGAAGATTGTTCCATATTCCATTTTAAAACTGACTCCAACAATAGCCATCTGGTGGTAGACGAATGCAGAACTGTGTCATCTGGAATTTCTTGGGTCATTAAGAGCTGCAGGACAAGTAACTGCAGATATATCGCATCATTTGTACAGGTACACTTGTAGATTTCTGCATGCGTAACTTGCTTAAAGCGCCTAAAAGGGGCAAGTATGTTCGATAATGATCAAATCAGGACAGTCACGTTTCAGCTGCATCTTGACGGATCAGTCAGAACTCATTATTACCTACCTAAGTTCCATCTTATCCAAAGCCCACAAACCTTTGGAACTGTTTATTAAATGCGCAAAATATGTATACACGGGAAAAAATCTTGTAGTAGAAACTACCATTTTACCCAACTACGCCTATCTCTAAAACTACCATGAAATTTCAGTCAAATTTACTACGTTTATGGTAAAACCTTCAACGTTTGTGGTATAATTGAAAGACCTCATATTGATATCAACCGCACCATGGTTGATTTAATCGCAGGCATGGTAAAATCTAACGCATTTATAGTCAGGTGAAAATTGTTGGTGTTTGCGCTTAATTTAACCCTCGAAATGGTAGTTTCTACTGCGGTTTTTTTTTGCGTGTAGGTTTGCGCATTGCAGGATAATATTAAAGCGAACAAAAAATTACGATCGAAATAACTATGCATCGAATAGCAAAAATTACAATCAAGAACATAATTCTAACTTCCCAAAATTCCTCTGCATAAATGCATAAAAATACGTATAAATTAGAAGAACAGTAATTTTGTAGAAATCACTGAAAGAAACAACTTTGAACTTTGACACTCTCCAGCGGAATACTTGAAAAAAATATTGAAGTCATATCTGGAGAACTTATTGTAATAATCCTTGCACAAGATTTTAAAAATAATTTTACAAAAAACCCATTCCAGAGTTTTTAAAGATTAACTATACGAGATTATGGCCCGCATAATCGCAAACCATTCCAGGACCATTTCCCTCATTGTTTACTACTGTTTCCGTTATTGTTACGACATTTAGTATAGTTGTTGACAACTATAAACTAATAATCTCCTATGTAGTTTTAACAATATGTCAGATGGTAAAAGGCCACATAACAATATGCTGAATAGGCGGTTAAGTTAGGTTACCATAAAAAAATGGCAATTTTCACAAACAAAATTTTTGCTGTACTATATGCCAAAAAGTTGGTTTATAATCCAGACCGAGTGCAAACAATGAAAAACCTTTCATTGACAATATGGCAAACATTAACAAAAAATGTTAATGTAGAGGTTGTATGGTGAAAACTAGATTAAACTATTCGATAACAATAACATAAAATGTGATAATATATCTTACTTTCGAAATATAGTTTTGACTATATAGCAAATTGTTTTTCATTATGCGGGGGAATTAATGCACACAATTCTTCTTAGATTTCTCTAACAAATAGGAATTTTATTCAAGCACTATTTCAAGAATAATCTTAAGATTTTGTGTTGTTCTTTCAGGCGTTCTCCAGGGATCCCTTTAAAATCGCAAAACTTAAGCAGATCAGGGATTCTTCCAAATATTTTATCACAAGAAAGTTAAAAAAAACTACTGATGTTATGACAGAAGAAACTCCTGAAAGAATCCCTGGAAGAATACTTGCGAACGTCTGAAGAAAACCTATAGAAACGCTAGAAGGAATATCTAAAGCGATGTCTGAGAACCTTTGAGAAATTCGATAAAATTTTCTTCAATAATTATCTCAAAAATATTATAGAGACATCATTTGGGGGCACACAAACAAATTGAATTTAAGATTGTGATCTGTCACGGTAGTGTCAGTGTGAAATGCTTTATTTTGCTTTGTGGGCCCAAAACAGCACACTGAAATTAGTATTGATAAAAAATTGGATCCTAAACTCTACTCATATTTTTAATTTGAAGTTTTTGAGCGGACAAGCAAAAATCTGCCAAAAATCTTAAAAATCTTGGTTTTTCTCAAAAATCTTTCATCTTTACATACAGATATCTGTATGAAAAAAATGAAAAAAATTTGTGTCAAAAGGTATAGAAAAGAAAAACGTAGTCCTACGTTAAAAAATCAACAGAGCAAATAAAATGAGTCGAGCTATTAGTACGAGACACTGAAGAAGTCTGCACATTGTAGACGAAATACGCGCATCTTTCAAGATATGCAAAGGTTGTTGGAATTAAATGGAGAATACTAATTTTTCTTCTCATTTCTAGTTACTGGAAACATATTTTCATCATAAATTCCAGGAAGATCCAGGAATATTCGATATGTCATACATTCAGTTTAAAAAATTAACTATTTGTCAATCCTGAACATATCGTTTATCGAAGTGATTAAAATATTGAGATTAAAAGTACTTAACGCCCTATTTCATAAAAGAAGAACTTACACAAATATTGGAAATTTCGTATATTTAGCCCACAGAATGAATTATCAGATAATCCTAAGCGTAAATTTTGATTATCGATGAGGATTCAAGATGCTTAATAAGTACAATTTCGTTGAAAATTGTGTAATTATAGTAAATGGAAACTCTGTTTAATTTTCGAATGGACTTGTTGCAGTTCAAACCCGAATCACTCGAGCCAATCGATCCTGCTCTAATTCTATAGAGTCGCATAGTGTGGCTAGTCCGCTGTATGTGCTTATACAACGCATGAGATGATGCGGAACAAAAGGATGCAAGCGCCATCGATTTGGGGTGAGTGGTCTTGTTCGGTTTTGAATTGCAACGGGTATATTTTCATCTCACAATTATGTGCTCTCATTTATTGTTTTGGTCATATCTCCATGAAGGATTATCCAATTGTAATGAAACTTTGACCAGTTATTTGAGGATTTTATAGCTTTGATTTGGCGCTAACGAAACTAAAATAGCTCAATATGTAATCGGAGACTAAACTGTTCTGTCTCTGATTACTATTATAATAGGTCGTCAAGTACTGTTTCGTTCATATCTTCGTAACGAAATGATCGAATGAAAAAAAAAATCAATAGCGTTCTATGAGAATGGTGTAGCTTTCATTTGCCGTCACAGAACTGAATTACACTCGAGTTATCAAGCGATCTTAACACCCTTCTTTTGGTGTAAGAAGGGTAAAAAGGATTAGGTGTTACTAACTACTCATGTTGAAATCTTTTCGTTAAATACGCTTGAACTACAACCATTTGTTGTTTATTTTAATTACTTTGCATTACAAAATTGTTGAAGTTTCAATAACTAAGAACTAACTTTAATTTATTCAAAAAATCATATATGGGACTGTTATGCTGGCACTTTCAATATAGGACGCAGTCAATTTGGTATTTTTTTCACATACGTATGAACTAAAAGGCCACTTTTATATATTTTTTTGAAAATATATTGAAAATGAACATTCGTCATGGGGCTAACTCAAAAGTGATGAAAGGTCAAATGGGGCTGATATGCGAGTATGGGCAGTTAAGCTACGTAGGAAAAAATGCTCTTATTCGGTCATATTAAAAGGTACAGAAAAATGATACCATCAAAGTTGCTTGAAATTATTTAGTTTACAACTTTTTTGAAGAATGTCTGCCTTTATTTCTGCAAATAAAAAAGTTTGATTTTCGAATTCTCCGAAAATAACGACCACCCTTGTTTACATTTACACCAAAAGAAGCGCCTTGTTACACTAGTTCACAAAATAAATCAAAATTGAGGAACTTTGTAATTCGACTAATGATTAGAAACAATTAAATTTTATGCAGAATTCAAAAATGCCTTGAAACAAAAAAATAGAGTTGAACAGTTTTCGAGATTTGTGTAAAAGTTAATTTTTTTAATAAATGTACATAAACACATTTACTTAAAATAGAATATCAACAACGCGTGTGATCCAATTTCAAAAAGTTTGTCATCAAATGAAGCCGAATTAAATTTAACACTGATCTTCTCAACATTGCAATATTGTAGGAGTAACAGTTTCAACGCTTTGTTATAATTTTAATTTTTTTGCGATGTTTGAAGACTGGTAAAACATCTGATTAATAGCAAAATAACGTTAACAAAAAAATATATTGCATGTGTAGCTTAAAATTACAGAAAAAAAAGTTAGGGCTCAATGGTGAAAATCGGTTGAAAAATAAGGAAGTAATGCTGGTTTTTGGAAAAAGTGCAGAAATGCGGTAAAAACAAAAAAATCCAAAAGAAATACGCCCATATCTCTCTCTCTCTCTCTCTTTCTCTCTCTCTCTCTCTCTCACACACACACACACACACACACTCACACGCGCACACTTTTTTTGTGATTCTTGTGCACTATGGGCAAATTTCTTTAAAATAAGTTTATTAAAACTTAAAAATGATTAAAACTTGAGCTTCATCGTTTATGCGTCGTTTTGGTTTCTCGAACTAGAAACCAACAGTAGTCACCCAACATTCATTCGTCCCAAAACCTTGATATCGTCGTTCTATTAGCTTCATTTGTTGAAGGAATCGTTCTACGTGCTCATCACTTTCGTCGCCAAGATTCGGTGGGAAGAAATCCAAACAAGAGTGAAGGAAATGGGTTTTCAATGACATGTTCACACCTATAGTCATGAAGAGCAGGGAGTTATAAACTATGTACATGAAACATGGGTTACTTGATAAGTTTTAACGTAGGACTACGTTTTTCTTTTCTATACCGGGCGCCGTTTCAAAATTATGAAATATGAGAGCGTTACGCAAAAGTGAAAGGTTTTTGAACGCTTATAACTCTCGTTCGACTGAACAGAATGACTTCATTCATGCATCATTTTATCAAGAAGACTCACAAATTTTTCGCATCAAAATTTGAATGAAGTTCAATTAGTATAAGTAGTTCAATTTTTCATTTGGAAATGACCTTCTTTTGCTCCCATACAAATTTGCATATCAACAGGTTGAAAAATGTGTTTTCCCTAGCAAGGTCATAGGAAACGAGTAACAAATGTCTTCTTCTTCTTCAAAATAACTTTTCCCCGTCCCACACAAATTTCTGAACGCACAAAGCTATTGGTCGAAAATGACATCATATTTGCGCTACGCTCTGATTGGTTCAGACTGCCACAGTAACCTTGCCAGCAATTATGGAACGCGTGGGAACGACCGAACACCAATAATCAGTTCTCGCTGTGCATCCGTATGCGACAGACGTGTTTGGCGAGCACGTTGTAGAAAACGCCGCCCGTGAAAACAAGGAGACCAGATTCATCCCACGTCACTTGCAGCTGGCCATCCGCAACAACGAGGAGCTGAACGAAGAAAGAAAGCCCAAGTGGAATCGAAAACATTTCTCCCCCGTCAATTAAATCCGTCCTTATCAGGACGACAAATCAGTTTACTAACTAAAGAGTTGGGTTGAATTTTCTATTGTGCTGTTGTTAATTCAATTACCGTATCACGGCTGAATATGGCAATCATTAAACGTCGCGTCCCCGATTATACCACAAAGAACGTTGAACAACAAACGAACGAAAGTCTAGAAGGGATAATTCGAGCCAAACTGCAACACATCAGTGACCATGTGGTGGTGTTCGCCATTGATCCTAGTTATGCGTACCGGATTAGTTGCTGTTGGTGGGAAGCAAATTAGGCATATTTCTGTTGAGAAAATCATCCGTCTAGCGTGCACTAATTCAAACTAATTATTGTGGCGCAATAACAGAAGTTCGTACCCTTTGGTGCAATTTGTATCACATTGCCTTCGTTGGTACCGCCTTCTTTTGTGCAATAGCATCCAACGCCATGACATACCAGCTCTTAGCTGAAATTTTGACTCAGTCTTACAACAGTCGTGGAGCTGTGCAGTGGCTGTTCGCACGCAGTTAGCGGCAGCAAGCACCTTTGATGGTGCACTGGCGAGCAGTCATTGTCCACACTCCCGCTTCTTTCTACTCAATTTTTGAGTACAATTGTATGCTATCTCTTTTTTCCTCAAGGATGTGTTACTCAATTTTCGTTAAACAGTGGATCAACTCAATTTTTGATTAGATCAGCTTCTTACGAAAATTGAGTAACATTTCCGCGAGAGAAAAAGAGATAACATACAATTGTACTCAAAAATTGAGTAAAGTGAAGCGGGAGTGCATAAAGGCGTTGGTACAGTTGGCTGTTGGTGCCGATGCTCCTGTCAAGCGAAAAGCCGCCCGTGACGAGACAAACTACCCTAGGGGAATCGCAAACTATTTCTCAATTAAATCCGTCCTTTTGAGGACGACCAAATCAGTTTATTAACTAAAGAGTTTGTTTGGTTGAATTTTTCTTTTGTCGGTTTGTAGTTCAATTACGCCGCGTCCCGGAGTATATCACAAAGACCGTTGAACAACTATCGAACGAAATTTTAGAAGGGATAATTCGAGCCGAATTGCGACACGTCAGAGACCGACTAGACTATGTGGTTGAGTTCGTTTTAGTTCCTAGTTGTGCATACCGGATTAGTTGCTGGCAGTGGCTAGCAAATTAGGAACATTTCTGTTAAGAAAATCATCCGTCTAGCGTGCACTAATTAAAACTAATTATTGTGGCCTAATAACTGAAGTTCGTCCCCTTTGACTTAGTATCACATTGACTTCGTTGAATGAAAATTTGATTCAGTCTTATGGTAGTCGTAGTTCTGTGCAGAGCAAAATGTGCTGTAGCAACGCAGTAGGCGTGCGACCATACTGGAGGGTGCACTGGTGAGCATTCGTTATCCAGATTGGTGCAGTTGGCTGTTTGGGCCGATAGTCAACATCGCTGCGAGAAATAAGGCTACTGAAGCCTACGAGTTGATGGGAAAATCCGCCCGTGACAACAACGAGACAAGAATCATCCCACGTCACCTGCAGATGGCCACCCGCTTCGACGAGGAGCTGAACCAAGAATACCAAGAAGAAACCCCAAGTTTAACCGTGAACAATGTTTCTCCCCCGTCAACTATATCCGTCCTTTTCAGTACGACCAAATCAGTTTGCTTATTAAAGAGATTGTTTGGTTGAATATATCTCTTGTGCTGTTTGAAATTTCAATCATTCGATAGGAATCAAATAATTTTGGGAATGTATGTGGTTCAATCATCATAGAAAATACAACTATGGCCGTATCATTATTAAAACCAAACGGTCCTTTTTAGGGCCACCAATTGCTATCTAAAGAGTTAAAAATAGAATTTTCTTACATATTTATTTTCCAATGCTGGTCTATCGTTTAATTAGCACTATTTCGACCTAGACGTCTATCGGCAATAATAGACTATGAATTCCCAAACAAGCCACAGCCAACTACAACGCAATAAGGATAATGATTTCTAGTTGGTCGATCATATCAAAAGAATATGCTCTTAAGGTGCATTCTAGCTTCACCACCTCGGAAGGCAAACAGTTCCAGCTGCAAGGCTCGGAAGAAGAAAACGTACACGGAAGAAACAAAGTTCCCAAAATTAAGTTCATTTCACCCAACTCTGGAGTTCGGTGCGGGAAGCCAAATTTGAGTATATGCCATAGTACTCAAATTTGAGTAACTGTATACAAAGTTTATAGTGGATAAATTTAACCTAATGCAATAAAACTCGTAAAAACCAAAAAAGAGCACTTTTCCGCACGGTTAGTTAGTAAATGTTATACAACTTTTAAAATAAAGTGACTTTCTCGTGATGATAGAACAAAAACATAAATTAACTTGATAATTTTATTCATTTAGCTTGTTTCTTAATTTTTAACAATAACGGCTAGTTTAATACCATAACATATTTATTGGTTTTCGGTATTTAAATCTAATATACTTCAAATAATAAAAGTATGCAAATGACTTCCATTTTTACTCAAAAATGAGTTGTCAATGAAGATACTCACCCATTGAGTAATGTTAACCTAATGTGCAGAATCAAATTTACCCATCTCTCCAGTTCAACAACAGTACTCAACTTTAAGTTTAAAAGTACTCAATTCTAGGTACTTTGTTTCTTCCGTGTATAGCACCTTATCTACCAGGTGTTGAAGCATTTTAACCCAATACTGTCGTTTCCTCCATAACAATAAGCATTATGAACAGCTTCATAATTGACATTTCCGAGCGGGTTGAAAGCGTATTTGCCCGACTGACTTAAATCAATTGGCGGATGGCCCTGACGTCTCTGGAAATTCAAACTACCCCTCGATCAAGCTGCCGGGAGAGCTAGGTTAACACGAGGTTTCCGAGCGAACCGAAGCCATGGTCAAGTAAACCAGCTTCATGACGAAATGAGGTGGTGGCCGTATCTGTTCCCTCGAACCCCTTTTCAGGGCCATCAAAACAACTGGAAAAGAAAGTTGACATGTGTTTTGGAACGCTGGAGGCTGGGTTTCGGGATAATCGATTGTGAAAAACATCTTTCCTGTGCCGAAGCCGTAATGTTTTCAACATTTGCACTTTTGGCAGTGTTGTACACACATAGGCCTAGCAGAAACCGTATGCAATTGGAGGTCAATGAAACCAGCTTCTTGAGTAAAAGTTTCCCAAATGAACAAAACTCATTCGCACTGCAAGGTATATTACGTGATATAGTATCTTGTTATCATATGTCATTCATATTATTTCCAGCGAAAGCAAGATGAATGAATTTAGATACTAAGACAGGCTATATCAAATAATAAAAATTGTAGTGCGAACGTTTAGTGTATAGGAATTCAATTTGGAAGGAAACCAATTTCGGCCACTCTTTAAACAATCATGCGATCTAAATTGCACATTGCTTCGTAGTCCTACGTCAACTTTGCGTACAACCCCATTGGGCTGTCCCTTCTAGTTTTTTTTCTCACGGAAAAGTTACTCAATTCTCCGTAAAAAGTGGAACAACTCAATTGATGAGTTGTTCCACTTTTGAAACAGTAACTTTTCCGTGTAGGGACAGTAATACAAATGAAGAGAGGCAGTTTTGAGCGTGTAATACACCAACTTGTTCCGCTACTTCGCTATCCTCTCGCTCATAGATTCACTCTTTCTTTGTGCTATCACGTTCGGTTTATACACGGTACTGCAAGACTACTCACATTCTACTGCATGCTCTACCCGTCCATGAAGTAATACCTATCAATCCGTTACAATTCCCTCATTTGCAAATGCTTGCAAGCACAGAGTACGTGAGTACAAATTTTCATCTACAAGATCTATGCAAAATAGTTTGTCCCCTTATGTTCCCTTTAGGAGAAAAACTCGTTTTAAAATTGGTAGTTTTGCTTTTTTTATGCATAATTTTCGATCAGCAGGATCAACAATTATCATCAAAAAGCGTTACAACGCGAGTTTTTTTTTATGAAAATGTTAATATTTTTATATTAATCCATCTCCGATTATTTATTAACATTTATATCACAGACAAACAGACATAACACATCGAACATTTTGCACTCAAATCGTCATTTAAAAAAAAACTAACGCCACTGTTCCATCACCGTGATGGATGATTAAGCTCTACAGATGTCGGTTGTGTGTTAACGTTAAACGTTAGAAAATTTAGTATACGCGATATCTGTGGCGATACTACCAACTAAGAAACATTTGAATTGACTAGCGCCGGGTACGGGTACCGTTTCGAAGTGGAAAAGTATGCAGAAGTGTTGAAGGCCACCAAGAATACTGTGTAATTTCTATCGTTAGTCGGAAGTGCATGCGCTGTTACCCAACCAGAGAGGTCGAAGTATGTAATCAGCTGTCGTGGTAATCAGCTGGGGTGCTTAAAAGTCCAAAATCACAACCCGCTCTTAAAGGCGTGTAGTATACAGAGTATGTGTGAAGGAAATGTTAAATGATTTGAATGATTTTTAAGAGCATAAATTTATCTTTCGATTTGGGTATAATCATTTGATTTGAGTATAATCAACATAGCGTGAAACGAAATAAAACTTGTAGTAAGCTATGCGAAAATCTCCTCACTTTATAACAGTAAACAAACCCACGCAACGCATTGACATGGGGAGGCC